>CM072244.1:4602908-4621496 GCA_036851935.1 Coregonus suidteri
TGGTGGAAAATAACTATTTGGTCAATAACAAAAGTTTCTCAATACTTTGTTATATACCCTTTGTTGGCAATGAAACAGGTCAAACGTTTTCTGTAAGTCTTCACAAGGTTTTCACACACTGTTGCTGGTATTTTGGCCCATAATTTGCAAATAAATTCATTAAAAATCCTACAATGTGATTTTCGGGATTTTATTTTCTCAATTTGTCTGTCATAGTTGACGTGTACCTATGATGAAAATTACAGGCCTCTCTCATCTTTTTAAGTGGGAGAACTTGCACAATTGGTGGCTGACTAAATACTTTTTTCCCCCACTGTATACAGTTGAAGTCGGAAGTTTACATACACTTAGGTTGGAGTCATTAAAACTCGTTTTTCAACCACTCCACACATTTCTTGTTAACAAACTATAGTTTAGTCGGTTAGGACATCTACTTTGTGCATGACACAAGTAATTTTTCCAACAATTGTTTACAGACAGATTATTTCACTTATAATTTACTGTATCACAATTCCAGTGGGTCAGAAGTTTACATACACTAAGTTGACTGTGCCTTTAAACAGCTTGGAAATTCCAGAAAATGATGTCATGGCTTTAGAAGCTTCTGATAGGCTAATTGACATAATTTGAGTCAATTGGAGGTGTACCTGTGGATGTATTTCAAGGCCTACCTTCAAACTCAGGGCCACTTTGCTTAACATCATGGGAAAATCTAAAGAAATCAGCCAAGACCTCAGAAAAACAATTGTAGAACTCCACAAGTCTGGTTCATCCTTGGGAGCAATATCCAAACGCCTGAAGGTACCACATTCATCTGTACAAACAATATTACGCAATTATAAACACCATGGGACCACGCAGCCGTCATACCGCTCAGAAAGGAGACGCGTTCTGTCTCCTAGAGATGAACGTACTTTGGTGCGAAAAGTGCAAATCAATCCCAGAACAACAGCAAAGGACCTTGTGAAGATGCTGGAGGAAACAGGTACAAAAGTATCTACATCCACAGTAAAACGAGTCCTATATCGACATAACCTGAAAAGCCGCTCAACAAGGAAGAAGCCACTGCTCCAAAACCGCCATAAAAAGCCAGACTACGGTTTGCAACTGCACATGGGGACAAAGATTGTACCTTTTGGAGAAATTTCCTCTGGTCTGATTAAACAAAAATATAACTTTTTGGCCATAATGACCATCGTTATGTTTGGAGGGAAAAGGGGGTGGCTTGCAAGCCGAAGAACACAATCTCAACCGTGAAGCACGGGGGTGGCATCATCATGCTGTGGGGGTGCTTTGCTGCAGGAGGGACTGGTGCACTTTACAAAATAGATGGCATCATGAGGACAGAAAATTTGGTGGATATATTGAAGCAACATCTCGAAACATCAGTCAGGAAGTTAAAGCTTGGTCGCAAATTGGTCTTCCAAATGGACAATTACCCCAAGCATACTTCCAAAGTTGTGGCAAAATGGCTTAAGGACAACAAAGTCAAGGTATTGGAGTGGCCATAACAAAGCCCTGACCTCAATCCTATAGAAAATGTGTGGGCAGAACTGAAAAAGCATGTGCGAGCAAGGAGGCCTTCAAAACTGACTCAGCTCTATCAGGAGGAATGGGCCAAAATTCACCCAACTTATTGTGGGAAGCTTGTGGAAGGCTACCCGAAACGTTTGACCCAAGTTAAACAATTTAAAGGCAATGCTACCAAATACTAATTGAGTGTATGTAAACTTCTGACCCACTGGGAATGTGATGAAATAAATAAAAGCTTAAATAAATCATTCTCTCTACTATTATTCTAACATTTCACATTCTTAAAATAAAGTGGTGATCCTAACTGACATAAGACAGGGTATTTTTACTAGGATTAAATGTCAGGAATTGTGAAAAACTGAGTTTAAATTTATTTTGCTAAGGTGTATGTAAACTACCGACTTCTGATTAGGTGGGCCTGCGCCCACCCAGGCCCACCTGTGCCTATGCCCCTGATCTGCAACTTGGTTGCATCCAGTTGAAACTTTTCAACTTTGTGCAACTGGTTGCAAGCAACAGCCAATCAAAATGAATGCTTTTGCCACATGATCCATTCGAAGGTTCGGAACTCCGGCCCAGTTGTTATGTCGACAACACAGCTGTCAGTGCTACTGGAACCGTGATCAAGGTGGACAGAAGAGACATTACTAAAACGGGAGCTGTATAAATAAATACTGGCGTCAGGGCTAGTAAAGGTTTATGTACATGGTTTGGAAGTCAATAAATATAAATATATATATTTTAACTGAACCCAGACCTCTCTCTGACCAGTTTCAACTAAAATTGTTCAACATGCACTAGCTACAGTGAGGGAAAAAAGTATTTGATCCCCTGCTGATTTTGTACGTTTGTCCACTGACAAAGACATGATCAGTCTATAATTTTAATGGTAGGTTTATTTGAACAGTGAGAGACAGAATAACAACAAAAAAATCCAGAAAAACACATGTCAAAAATGTTATAAATTGATTTGCATTTTAATGTGGGAAATAAGTATTTGGTGGCAAAACCCTTGTTGGCAATCACAGAGGTCAGACGTTTCTTGTAGTTGGCCACCAGGTTTGCACACATCTCAGGAGGGATTTTGTTCCACTCCTCTTTGCAGATCTTCTCCAAGTCATTAAGGTTTTGAGGCTGACGTTTGGCAACTCGAACCTTCAGCTCCCTCCACAGATTTTCTATGGGATTAAGGTCTGGAGACTGGCTAGGCCACTCCATGACCTTAATGTGCTTCTTCTTGAGTCACTCCTTTGTTGCCTTGGCCGTGTGTTTTGGATCAGTGTTATGATGGAATACCCATCCACGACCCATTTTCAATGCCCTGGCTGAGGGAAGGAGGTTCTCACCCAAGATTTGATGGTACATGGCCCCGTCCATCGTCCCTTTGACGCGGTGAAGTTGTCCTGTCCAAAGCATAATGTTTCCACCTCCATGTTTGACGGTGAGGATGGTGTTCTTGGGGTCATAGGCAGCATTCCTCCTCCTCCGAACACGGCGAGTTGAGTTGATGCCAAAGAGCTCGATTTTGGTCTCATCTGACCACAACACTTTCACCCAGTTCTCCTCTGAATCATTCAGATGTTAATTGGCAAACTTCAGACGGGCCTGTATATGTGCTTTCTTGAGCAGGGGGACCTTGCGGGCGCTGCAGGATTTCAGTCCTTCGCGGCGTAGTGTGTTACCAATTGTTTTCTTGGTGACTATGGTCCCAGCTGCCTTGAGATCATTGACAAGATCCTCCCATGCAGTTCTGGGCTGATTCCTCACCATTCTCATGATCATTGCAACTCCACAAGGTGAGATCTTGCATGGAGCCCCAGGCCGATGGAGATTGCCAGTTATTTTGTGTTTCTTCCATTTGCGAATAATCGCACCAACTGTTGTCACCTTCTCACCAAGCTGCTTGGCGATGGTCTTGTAGCCCATTCCAGCCTTGTGTAGGTCTACAATCTTGTCCCTGACATCCTTGGAGAGCTCTTTGGTCTTGGCCATGGTGGAGAGTTTGGAATCTGATTGATTGATTGCTTCTGTGGACAGGTGTATTTTATACAGGTAACAAGCTGAGATTAGGAGCACTCCCTTTAAGAGTGTGCTCCTAATCTCAGCTCGTTACCTGTATAAAAGACACCTGGGAGCCAGAAATCAAATACTTATTTCCCTCATTAAAATGCAAATCAATTTATAACATTTTTGACATGCGTTGTTCTGGATTTTTTTGTTGTTATTCTGTCTCACACTGTTCAAATAAACCTACCATTAAAATTATAGACTGATAATTTCTTTGTAAGTGGGCAAACGTACAAAATCAGCAGGGGATCAAATACTTTTTTCCCTCATTGTAGCAAATTTGTTGCTAGCTTGGTTAGCTTGTTGCTAGCTAGCTTGATCAAACAGTTCTGGCAATTAAATTGTGTCTAGCTAGCTAACTTGTACAGCCAACATTTTGTCTAAATCGATCCTTATACAATAACGAAACAGTTGGATAAACAACTCATTTGTGAAATCACGATGTAATGCAGTAGATGACATGGAGTGAGTTAAGAATTCTCAAACAATATGACAGAAGCAGCTTCAATTTGATTGGCTGTTGCATGTAATTTTAATCGTGTTTGAGTTTCTTCATGTAACAGCAAAGTTGCTTGAAATGATGTCACTTGCAACCTGCAACTGCAACTAAAATTGTTGTAGTCGAGTCACTAAACCTTGAGTCCGAGTCGAGTCCCAGGTCCCCTGTGCTTGAGTCTGAGTCGAGTCACGAGTTCCTATGGGTAAGTCCGAGTCGAGTCTGAGTCCAAGTCAGAGTCACCAATGGTCAATAATAATAATAATAATAATAATATGCCATTTAGCTGACGCTTTTATCCAAAGCGACTTACAGTCATGCGTGCATACATTTTTACGTATGGGTGGTCCCGGGGATCGAACCCACTACCCTGGCGTTACAAGCGCCATGCTCTACCAATTGAGCTACAGAGGACCACGAGTCGAGTCACAAGTCCCTATGGCTGAAGTCCGAGTCCCAGTGCTCAAGTCTGAGTCACTGGGTCTGAGTTTTGAAGTTCAACGTGGTTCCGGTTTTCTCTTCTATTTTTCTGTTACATATTTGACATTGCGCCACTCTCTTTGCACCATCTGCTGAAAAACTTTTGAAAGCAAAACACATGATTAGGGGTTCTTTAGACATACAGTATTTGCTATTTTGTTTACTGCTGTTTTTTTGCTCGCTCATACTGCCGGCTTACTGGCTCAATGCTCTTCTGTTTCTAGATTAACACCTCTATTGATGTGACTTCGATTTGGTAGAAACCTGCCCAGCAACAACTAGTGGCGGGCTGGCGGGAAGATTTATATGTGAGTATTGAAGTAACGCAAAGATTTTCCTCCTTGCCCAATGGTCATAATTGCCTTCAATATGCAATAGCCTATGAAACAAATGTCATTCATACAGTACACAGGCTCACACATATATTTATTTTAATATAATGTTCAATAGTTACAGTGGGGAAAAAAAGTATTTAGTCAGCCACCAATTGTGCAAGTTCTCCCACTTAAAAAGATGAGAGAGGCCTTTAATTTTCATCATAGTTACACGTCAACTATGACAGACAAAATAAGAAAAAAAAATCCAGAAAATCACATTGTAGGATTTTTTATGAATTTATTTGCAAATTATGGTGGAAAATAAGTATTTGGTCAATAACAAAAGTTTCTCAATACTTTGTTATATACCCTTTGTTGGCAATGACACAGGTCAGACGTTTTCTGTAAGTCTTCACAAGGTTTTCACACACTATTTTGGCCCATTCCTTCATGCAGATCTCCTCTAGAGCAGTGATGTTTTGGGGCTGTCGCTGGGCAACACGGACTTTCAACTCCCTCAAAGATTTTCTATGGGGTTGAGATCTGGAGACTGGCTAGGCCACTCCAGGACCTTGAAATGCTTCTTACGAAGCCACTCCTTCGTTGCCCGGGCAGTGTGTTTGGGATCATTGTCATGCTGAAAGACCCAGCCACGTTTCATCTTCAATGCCCTTGCTGATGGAAGGAGGTTTTCACTCAAAATCTCACGATACATGGCCCCATTCATTCTTTCCTTTACATGGATCAGTCGTCCTGGTCCCTTTGCAGAAAAACAGCCCCAAAGCATGATGTTTACACCCCCATGCTTCACAGTAGGTATGGTGTTCTTTGGATGCAACTCAGCATTCTTTGTCCTCCAAACACGACGAGTTGAGTTTTTACCAAAAAGTTCTATTTTGGTTTCATCTGACCATCTGACATTCTCCCAATCCTCTTCTGGATCATCCAAATGCACTCTAGCAAACTTCAGACGGGCCTGGACATGTACTGGCTTAAGCAGGGGGACACGTCTGGAACTGCAGGATTTGAGTCCCTGGCGGCGTAGTGTGTTACTGATGGTAGGCTTTGTTACTTTGGTCCCAGCTCTCTGCAGGTCATTCACTAGGTCCCCCTGTGTGGTTCTGGGATTTTTGCTCACCGTTCTTGTGATGATTTTGACCCCACAGGGTGAGATCTTGCGTGGAGCCCCAGATCGAGGGAGATTATCAGTGGACTTGTATGTCTTCCATTTCCTAATAATTGCTCCCACAGTTGATTTCTTCAAACCAAGCTGCTCACCTATTGCAGATTCAGTCTTCCCAGCCTGGTGCAGGTCTACAATTTTGTTTCTGGTGTCCTTTGACAGCTCTTTGGTCTTGGCCATAGTGGAGTTTGGAGTGTGACTGTTTGAGGTTGTGGACAGGTGTATTTTATACTGATAACAAGTTCAAACAGGTGCTATTAATACAGGTAACGAGTGGAGGACAGAGGAGCCTCTTAAAGAAGAAGTTACAGGTCTGTGAGAGCCAGAAATCTTGCTTGTTTGTAGGTGACCAAATACTTATTTTCCACCATAATTTGCAAATAAATTCATAAAAAATCCTACAGTGTGATTTTCTGGATTTTTTTTTTCTTAATTTGTCTGTCATAGTTGACGTGTACCTATGATGAAAATTACAGGCCTCTCTCATCTTTTTAAGTGGGAGAACTTGCACAATTGGTGGCTGACTAAATACTTTTTTCCCCCACTGTATGTCAAATCAGTAATGGTGTTTTGAATGGATGAATGGCTATTGCTCATGTCAGATTGAATTGGCTATTGCTCCTGTCAGGCTCTCAGATACTTTTTTGTAATCACCCACTGATATGTGTTTTTATTTATTTATTGCAGAGTAAAAACAAAAGGATGACTTGTCAGAACCTGGCTATGGGATGGGGTGGGGGATTGGGAGGGTAGAGAGAGACGACAAATTCAAATACAGTCTACTTTTCTATAGGCCTACTCAAGGGGAGAGAGAGCTAGACTGTTGTTTTACTATTAAACTCAATACTATTGTTTGCAATTTCGCAAAGCTGTTTGTGTTTCTTAACCAGGCAAAGCAAAATATTAGGCTGGTGACTGGTGGTTACAGGGAAGCAAGAAAGTAACTTGCGCGATGTGTAGCCTATGATCGGAGTAAGAACGTGAGCGAAGCCTGCCTGGCCACAATCATCGATTGCGCCCCTGCAGCTCACCAGCTGATGTAGGCTGTGTGTGCCAGATGTGGCGCATCCCTTCCCGCAGCTAGAGAACCGAACCCTCTCCGCTCTGCGCACCAAGTGCTGCTCATATTCTGTTTATCAGATTAGCCTATCCAGTGGAAGTGCAACTACACGTTACGAGAAGGCGAGTCCAAGTCACCAATGGTCGAGAAGGCGAGTCCAAGTCAACAATGGTCGAGTCCAAGTCGAGTCACAAGTCATGAAAATTGGGAGTCCTGGACTCAAGTACTGCAACACTGTCGTTGCAGCGTTAAGACTTATAAACTCAGATCAAAAGTTTCATTTATATTTTGTTTCTCCATTCTGAGACATTAAAGTTGTGATTTTGCATGCAAATGTAATGTCCATAACGCTGGAATCCCCCAGCTATTTGTACTTATTTTGACATTGACCTCAAAATCAATTATAAATCATTGCTCACATATAATTAAATTAATCAACTTAATCAGAAAACAAAATAAGATTCAGAGGACAGAAGAATCGGTCGTGGAGACTTCTCCCTCACTAGTCTCAGTTCCACTTCCATACTCCACAGACAACCACCCTGATGTTTCACTTCACGAAAGTACTGTAGTGCATTCAGAAAGTATTCAGACCCCTTGACTTTTTCCACATTTTGTTACGTTACAGCCTTATTCTAAAATGGATTAAATGACTTTTTTTCCTCATCAATCTACACACAATACGAAAACAGGTTTTTAGAAATGTTTGCAAATTTATTACAAATAAAAAAACGGAAATACCTTATTTACATAAGTATTCAGACTGTTTGCTATGAGACTTGAAATTGAGCTCAGGTGCATCCTGTTTCCATTGATCATCCTTGAGATGTTTCTACAAAATGATTGGAGTCCACCTGTGGTAAATTCAATTGATTGGACATGATTTGGAAAGGCCTGTCTATATAAGGTCCCACAGTTGACAGTGTATGTCAGAGCAAAAACCAAGCTATGAGGTCGAAGGAATTGTCCGTAGAGCTCAGAGACAGGATTAGGTTGAGGCACAGATCTGGGGAAGGGCACCAAAACAATTCTGCAGCATTGAAGGTCCCCAAGAACACAGTGGCCTCCATCATTCTTAAATGGAAGAAGTTTGGAACCACCAAGACTCTTTCTAGAGCTGGCCGCCCGGGCCAAACTGAGCAATCGAGGGAGAAGGGCATTGGTCAGGGAGGTGACCAAGAACCTGATGGTCACTCTGACAGAGCTCCAGAGTTCCTCTGTAGAGATGGGAGAACCTTCCAGAAGGACAACCATCTCTGCAGCACTCCACCAATCAGTTCTTTACGGTAGAGTGGCCAGACAGAAGCCACTCCTCAGTAAAAGGCACATGACAGCCCGTTTGGAGTTTGCCAAAAGGCACCTAAAGGACTCTCAGACCGTGAGAAACAAGATTCTCTGGTCTGATGAAACCACGATTGAACTCTCAGGACCTCAGACTGGCGCGAAGGTTCACCTTCCAATACGACAATGACCCTAAGCACACAGCCAAGACAACGCAGGAGTGGCTTCGGGACAAGTCTTTGAATGTCCTTGAGTGGCCCAGCCAGAGCCCAGACTTGAACCTGATCGAACATCTCTGGAGAGCTGAAAATAGCTGTGCAGCGACGCTCCCCATCCAACCTGACAGAGCTTGAGAGGATCTGCAGAGAAGAATGGGAGAAACTCCCCAAATACAGGTGTGCCAAGCTTGTAGCATCATACCCAAGAAGACTCAAGGATGTAATCACTGCCAAAGGTGCTTCAACAAAGTACTGAGTAAAGGGTCTGAATACTTATGTTAATGTGATATTTCAGTTTTTCTTTTTTATAAATTTGCAAACATTTCTAAAAACCTGTTTTTGCTTTGTCATTATGGGGTATTGTGTATAGATTGATGAGGAAAAAAACATATTTAATCAATTTTAGAATAAGGCTGTAAGGTAACAAAATGTGGAAAAAGTCAAGGGGTCTGAATACTTTCTGAATGCACTGTACATTAATCCTTCAAGTGTGTTCTACTGCCTCTACTCGAGGCCCAAGCTTTTGTGGTACAGGTGGCATTCACCTCTGCCCCGCAGGATCATTCTGGTGGTCTCTTGAGCATTGGTGTTCCTGTTGAAAGGTAGGGCTTCATTGTGCATATGGATGTATCTCAGGATAGTGGGGATACTGTTCTCTTGCCTCTACCCAAGGCCGGGACTTTTGAGGTACAGGTAGAATAGCACCTCTACACCACTTGATCTGCTGTTCTCTCTCTCTCTCTCTCTCTCTCTCTCTCTTGCAAAAACTGATTGTCTTCTGAGGAGAAGGTGGGTCACAAAAAAGTTACATTTTCATATATTAATTTTTCACAATTAAGCCTCATATTCCAACATCAATATCCCAAAGTACAAATGTAGCAAGTGTAATTAAGCCTATGTAAAACAGACATTGATACTAGACCTTACAACATCTAGAAACCTCATGAAGAGGTTGAGACCTCTTGGTGTAACAGTTGAGGTGCTCTGACAGTGGTGGGGACCTGGCTGCTGTTGCATAGTCTTCCTATAATAAATGTCATGAATATCATGATTCAGATGTTTTTTTGGTCCCACTTTAAATGATGTGCAGCTTATAAAGGCGTCATAAAGCCTTCATAAAGCCTTCATAAACAGTACATAAATGTGTCACAAATCATCTATAACCATATGTCATGCTCTATATTGGGTTCATAAATGTGGCATAACTGTGTGACATAACTACCAATGTCAAATGTGACTTAACCCACTAGGTCAAATATGACATAAACCTGTGCTTTATAAAGGGTGGCATAAGCACCACTTAATAAAGGCGTCATAAATCATATTGAGGCTTCACAAAGCATTTATCACCTTGTCATGCATCTTGGTAGAGCATTGCAATGCCAGGATAGTGGGTTCGAGTCCCGGGACCACCCATACGTAAAAATGTATGCACACATGCCTGTAAGTCTCTTTGGATAGAAGTGTCTGCTAAATTGTATATATTTTTTTACTCTAAAACATATCTAGGATGGCCCAACCACTTTCCCACTTGGATGCCTAGCCAATCTGGTTTTCCCCGTTTTTTCATACCTTTTTAATAGAAAAACAACAGCATTAGATTTTCTGTGTTCACAACAATGCTTAAACCACATCAGGGGAATACTTTTGAGATCTAGGACAAATCTAAGAAACTTCAATTTTTTTGTGTAGTTGCCCTTTAATTCAGTACACATGCCCTGCACTGTTGTTTGGTTAGCAGTGTTTCTGCAGTGCAGTAAGCACACATGATGAGTTCACAAATCAAATGCCCACTGGATAGCGAAAAACAAGTAAGTGAACCTTTATTTATTGTAATTAAAATGAGTTTGTAGTAGTTAAGTGTTGATTTAGATTACATACGTAGCTCAGTCTTTATTTCAAATAATTTTGGTGACTTCACAGCAATTGCTAGCTAGGTAGCTAGCTAATGAGATTTAGCTAGCTAGAATGCTCAGCTAAATAAAAATCCCCCTGGAAACAGCCACGTCTCATAGTCACATCATGAGATTAGCAAATGAAAGAGGAATATAATAATACGAAGAGAATGGAGTTTCCCATCTCCCCATTTAGATTATTTCTGGCGCAGCACAGAAATGCCTTTATCCAGATGGTGTTTCCTAACAGACCTGCTAACTTTCTTTGTTGTTACTTTTAAGGTTTAGCCAACATGCAGTACCTCCAGCAGGCAAGAACCACCAACCACCAACTCAGGGACAAGCTCCTGATCTTTGTGTCTGGTACCTGTCACAGGCTACACTATTCACAGCCCTGTGTAATGTTCAATTTAATTAAATTGCTGGACTTTTTAAAACTTAATGTATTTGTATTGTTTTAAAAATGTAAAAATAAAAGGAAATGCTTTAAACATGTCTTTCATGTTTATTTGTTTTAGCTGTTAGTGAATTCCCTAAGTGTTTATACATTTGTGTTTACATCATTAAGCCTTTATGTATGTGTTATGAATGACCAAAGGTGTCTGACTTTATAGTATGTACAGGATCATATGATACATGGAATTTATGTACAGTACCAGTCAAAAGTTTGGACACACCTACTCATTCAAGGGTTTTTTGTTATTATTACTATTTACTACATCGTAGAATAATAGTGAAGACATCAAAACTATGAAATAACACATATTGAATCATGTAGTAACCAAAAAAGTATTAAACAAATTCTTCAAAGCAGCCACCCTTTTCCTTGATGACAGCTTTGCACACTCTTGGCATTCTCTCAACCGGCTTCATGAGGAATGCTTTTCCAACAGTCTTGAAGGAGTTCCCACATATGCTGAGCAACTGTTGGCTTATTGGTGTCCTTTAATAGTGGTTTCTTTGCAGCAATTCGACCATGAAGGCCTGATTCATGCAGTCTCCTCTGAACAGTTGATGTTGAGATGTGTCTGTTACTTGAACTCTGTGAGGTGCAATCTGAGGTGCAGTTAATTGCCTATTTCTGAGGCTGGCAACTCTAATGAACGTATCCTCTGCAGCAGAGGTAACTCTGGGTCTTCCTTTCCTGTGGCGGTCCTCATGAGAGCCAGTTTCATCATAGCGCTTGATGGTTTTTGCGACTCCACTTTCATGTCTTAAAGTAATGATGGACTGTCGTTTCTCTTTGCTTATTTGAGCTGTTCTTGCCATAATATGGACTTGGTCTTTTATAAAATAGGGCTATCTTCTGTATACCACCCCTACCTTGTCACAACACAACTGATTGGCTCAAACACATTAAGAAGGAAAGAAATGCCACAAATTAACTTTTAACAAGGCACACCTGTTAATTGAAATGCATTCCAGGTGACTACCTCATGAAGCTGGTTGAGAGTCCCCTGTAGCTCAGTTGGTAGAGAATAGTGCTTGCAATGCCAGGGTTGTGGGTTCGTTTCCCACAGGGGGCCAGTATGAAAAATGTTTGCACTCACTAACTGTAAGTCGCTCTGGATAAGAGCGTCTGCTAAATGACTAAAATGTAAATGTACAAATTAGAGAATGCCAAGAGTGTGCAAAGCTGTCATCAAAGCAAAGAGTGGCTACTTTGAAGAATCTCAAATATAAAATATATTTTGATTTGTTTAACACTTTTGGTTACTACATGATTCCAGATGTGTTATTTCATTGTTTTGATGTCTTCACTATTATTCTACAATGTAGAAAATAGTAAAAATAAAGAAAAACTCTGGAATGAATAGGTGTGTCCAAACTTTTGACTGGTACTGTATGTGTTATAAATTACCAAATGGTTCTGACTTTAAAGTAAGTACAGTGTCATGTGATATAGTCTTTATGGATGTGTTATGAATGACTGAAAGTGTCTCACTTCAAACTAAGTATTACAGGACACTACATAAAGTGTCAATAAAAAGGAAGGACAGCCACAAAGTCATAATTATTGCTAAACCCTACCTATTTCCACAATTTATCTTCTTAAAATGTGATTTGAAACCTAATCCTAACTAATGAAGGCCAAGTTTGATGCGTTGGACCTTCCGAGCATTTGGGCAGAAGTGTCTGGGAACGAGATTAGGTGTAATGTGACTAACATGACTTCACTTTAGAGCGAGGGCCATCCTACAGCACAACATGTCACATGTTTATATCATATTCAACATAAGTGGGTTATGTCACATTTGATATTGGTGATTATGTCACACAGTTATGCCACATTTATGAACCCTTTATAATGCATAACATACGGTTATAGATGCTTTGTAACACATTCATGTAGTGCTTAGGAAGGCATTATGAAGCCTTTATAAGCTGAACATAATTTAAAGCAGGACGGTTTTTTTCACTCTGCAAGTAAGCCTACCTACCAATGAGAATGACAAAAAAAAATTAACATTGTTGTCCAATTTTATCCAGAGTAAAGCTATGAAGTGCATCGGGGACTGAGCAACGTGTTTTTGTTAGGATAGACAGAGAAAGGTGCATTGAATTGGAACATTTCAGCATTGTAACAAGGTCAAATTTAAGGCAACTTCCCACACACAGAAATCTTTGGTCCCGCATTTGCCTGCATCTCAATACCTATTCAACAGTGCCCCCCGTTGGTCGATTAAATATTACACGGGAATCATTCAGACAGAATTTAGCTAGCTGGCTAACAGTACACAACTCAAAGATAAACCCACGTGGATAACATCTTGGGCTCGTTGCTATTATAGTTCGTTTCTAAGGATCGTCGTTCATATAAATGTAAGTCGTTAACGTACCTACTTAACTCTTTCGCCAAAAACAATACGCTACCGTGTTATATCCACCGTTGTTGTTGTTGGTTTGGCTTTTTGTTGCAAGCTAGCCACTATAGCTAACGTCAACTAGTAACATTAGCCATGTAAGACAAGGCCTCACTACGCCTGGTACACGAGCTGTTTTCTATTCGGGGGGTGGAGTGAACGCCGGGGACTTGCGTTGAGAGATATTATTTCTACATGTCACAAAATAAAGGGGTTTTATGTAACCTTTCTCGCCATAGGCAGGTGAGCCACCGTTTCTAAGGACTCTAAATACGCGTGCTGTTTCTGGTACCTGTAGGTCTACGTGTAGCTAGAACGTGCAGCCTCATAGCAACATATTATGTGTAGAGGTGTTTCACCCTTAGTCGATTTTAAACAATAACAACAATCACAAAGTAGGCTTCCTAAATCCATTTCAGGCCACATAGCCTTAGCTCACTCGCTTACAAAGTGTATGTTTCTTTTCACAGTCCACAATGTCCTCCGGGCACCAGAAAGCAACCATGAAGCGAAAGCAACATCAAGAAGTGGCTGTCACTGTGTCTAGCTTGGATAACAAGTCAAAAAAGACCAAAAGTCTGTCAAAGAAATCCCCTGACAGTAGTGATGAAGACTCCGAGCTGGAACAAAACTTTGCCTTATTCAGTAAAAGGAGCTCCTCAGGTATCAGCGAGGAAGACCAGGAAGAGTCTGGACGAGAGGAAGAGGAGGACAGTTTGAGTGGGGGAGAAGCTCTTGAGGATGACAGTGACGAAGAGGAGGCTAATGATGAAGATGATGCAGAGGTTGAAAATGTAGAGAGTGATGGTGCTGCTGGTACTGGTGATGATGATGATGAAGACCAGACAGGTTTGGGTAGTGACGCTGAGGACTCCGAGGATGTCGAAGATGACACAGAACAACCGGAAACTGTAAACAGTGGTGAAATACAAACAAAAGACGACATTAAAAAAGGTAAATCGTAAGCACAGTTTCATTCACTGCAGTTGATCTCCCAGGAACAAATGTTAGGTCTATAGGATAGTTTGGTGTGTTCTCCATCTCATTTACGAAGAACAAATCCTATAGCCATACTGAACTATACCTATACAATTTGTAACCAAATGGAAATTGTCTGCATTTGTAATTTAAACATAAGGTAATAAAATATTATCTACTAGTGAAATGTGATGTATTCTAAGCGAGCCAGCGAATCCTTCATTGTTCTTTATCATTTTTACAGAACTTTCAACAATGTCTTTTGAGGACATTCTGGAGCTTCAAAACAAGGTGGGGACAAAGGTCTATAATGAAATAGCCTACGGAACAACCAAGGCAAAACAAACACTCACGAAGAAACGCCTCAACAAGAATAGGTAATGTCCAATTGTCTGTTCACCTTCATGCATTAGAATAAGGCCATTCCAATAGCTCAGTTGGTTGGAGCATGGATGGCGCTCTCAATACCAGTGTTATGGGTTTTTGATTCCTATGTGAACCACATTGTATGTGTTACACTCAATACATACATTCAGTATCGGTAAGTCGTTTTGGAGAAAAGCTGTTATTTCAGAACTGTGGGGATGGTATATGTATTTAAACTTCTAAAAATGATTTCTCAAACATTGTATTTTGTTTTAAGGCCCATGGAGATATCAGCCAAGAGGCCCGCCCCTTTTCTCAGACAAGTAGTTCCTGTCAAGAAAACAGTAAGGCACTTCTGAAGTCTCTTGTAGACTGACATCTCCAAAATGTTGCTGTTGACCTCTCAACCCATCTTGTTGCATGCTGTAATTGTATGTCACGTGTTTTTCCCCCCAGGTATCAAGAGACCCTCGATTTGACGATCTGTCTGGTGAATACAAACCGGAGATCTTTGAGAAAACCTACAGATTCATCAACGACATCAAACAGCGCGAGAGAGATGTGTGAAAACGATAAAGTCTAATCAGTCCATATTTGTCTAGTCCATATCAGTCTGTTTTTCATTTTATACATTCATTTTAATAGGACTTGTTCTGCATATCTTTTGTACATCATGGTCCTGCTTGTCCTCAAGATTTTTACATTTGACTATCACTGATTTTAATTGTGTCCATTCTTTGTGGTGTGTGTATATATAGGTAGTGCAGAAGAAGCTCAAGAAACCATTAAAGAGCAACCAGAAGAAGGAGAAACTTCAGTTCCTGTTGAAAAGAATGGTGAGTTAACTGCTGAACACACACACACCCATGCAAAGAAGTTTTAGAATGAGGGCTGCTTTTTCTTAGAACTCACCTGATTCCTTCTCAATTCAGGAGAACCAGGAGCGGGCCCGGAAGAGCCGGGAACAGCAGCGTGAGAAGGAGCTAGAGTTCAAGAGGAAACAGAGAGAGATGGCGGGCCAGGGACTGAAGCCTTTCTTCCTCAAGAAATGTAAGTGTATTACCAGTCGGGGTGTAAAGCATGACATTTTATTCTATAGTCTATTTATTCTATTCTGAAGTCTATTTATTCTGCTCTATAGACATTATTTTTCTATGTTGTAAAGCTCTTAACTTCAGATATGATACAGTTCTATAGTCAAGGCAACAACAATGCAATATTGTTGAACCCCTCTCTGAATTTGTCACTGGACTGTAATACAATGCCGTACCCTGTTTGGTTGGGTGGGGAATCTCTTATGTTTTTTTCACATAGTGATTCAGACATATTACAATGGAATAAGAGACTGTATCACTGTCCAAACGTCATCTTCATTGACCACAAGACACTTGTTGTAGAAATGCCATTACGGTGAAAGTGCAGATAGGATACTCAAAGCCTTACTCTGCTCTCTTAACCCTCTCACAGCCGACAAGAAGAAGCTGGAGCTGGCAGAGAAGTACAGCGAACTGAAGAAGAGCGGCAAGCTGGAAAACTTCCTCAGCAAGAAGAGGAAGAGAAATGCTGGCAAAGACCGTAGGAAGCTGCCTTTCCAGCAGAAGTGACTGTCCTGATTGGGACATTTGTCCTGATGATGATGGGACATTTTGGCCGCAGAAACTGGCCCAGGAAAAATATTGCGGTTTTATTTGTCCTGATGATGATGATGGGACATTTTGGCCTCAGAAGCTGTCCCAGGAACAGTTTACACAGCTTAGTTTTTTACTAAGGGTCAATCAACCAAGGGCCACTCTTCTAACTTGAGATGCATGTGAGTAACTTGAACTTTGGTCTGAAATCCCATTAACAATGTATGATTTATGTGAGAGTCCAAGATGTTTGCGTGCATCTCAAGTTTGGACTGAGCCAATAAGGTTAGGAGAGGGCTGAAAGAGACTGAAGCCAAGCAAATGCGGACCTATCATGGCCATGGAGGTGTCACAGGGGAGGACTTAATCACAACTACGGTATATTATCTAGTACTTCATATCGTCTTCCCGGTGAGGAATTGCTGAAAGCACACTGTTGATTTTGTATGTTTTTATGAGGACTAACAATGCAATTGCATATGGTTTGTATGTATCATGTTATTTAATTGGAACATGCAGAAGGGTCATTTTTGTATTAAATATACATAATTGAAAGTATCATGAGTGTCAATCCTCTCCTCAAACAAACCTAGCATCAATGTTAAGATTATTAATTGACAAACTTGGTTGGATGGCACACAAGTGCACTCACATTGTCAAATCATTGTTTTCACCAATGGTGTGTCACAGCGGATCACTTTTGTGTGTAGTTCGAGACTGTATCCTGACTAAAAACAGTTTTTGTTTAATCAATGGGTTTACTTGCATAGACATCTTTCAAATATATTTTGGGTACTCAACCACAATGCTACATTTACATTACATTTTAGTCATTTAGCAGACGCTCTTAACCAGAGCGACTTACAGGAGCAATTAGGGTTAAGTGCCTTGCTCAAGGGCACATTAACGTCATTTAGCAGACGCTCTTAGCCAGAGCGACTCACAAATGCTACACCATGTACTTCTCCCCTGTACACATTTGGCATTCCATTAGGTGCATGGAGCTGTTCGCAAAATGTATTTCCAAAGTGCCTCAGTGCTGGCCTATACTACTCGTGATTGATTTATCTGTTGTTAGGACTTCTCTAACCCTCAAGCACACTCACTAAGTATGGAATGCATTAGTCAATAGTGGAAAAACTGCAAGCATTTGTCCCAAAACATCATTGGTGCCACCACAGATACAATGTGAACATTTCTTGAATTTACATAGAATTTAGAGAGAGGTATCTCTACTGCCTTCGTCACTCTGCGCTGCAGAGGGTTGTAAAACATCTCATAATCTCACCTACAGGTGCTAATGGGCCACATCCAAATGTTGCTGATCAGAATTCGGCAATCGGATTGGAGTATATGGGAATTTCAAACTGAAAAATCTGAATCTGATCATTCTGATTGGGATTTGGTAATCCAATCTGACCTTTAATCGAGATTAAATGTTTTGTGCTTTGATGTCACATCTGGATAATCTTTATCCCACTGGAAAGGTGGATTCATGATGTATTTACAAATGTGAAAGGCACTACAACCAATACATTAATGTACCTAAGGTGGGGAGGTTTAAAAAAAAATACAAGGGTTCATTCTGTTAAATTGACTGCTGTGTAGGTATGTGGTCAGTTTTAATATGCAGGCTCTATTATTCAATACTTTATTCCTTGTAGTTTACAGATCTCTGTTCCCTATGACAGTGTAGAAGTAGTAACATGACCTGTCAGTAGATGGCAAGGTGTAGGCCTATTCAAAGCACTGAAAATCAGTTATCTTGATATTGCGTTATCTGGATCAGATTGATCCGATCCTTTTCAGAAAAACTGTCTCAAAATCAGACAGATTGATTTGATCCTGGATTGCAAAATATGGGATTACAGAATCTGGATCATTCTTTGACGGATTAAACATTTTAAAAAACAGCCCTGGCCGATCTCTTCCACCCTCAACTGCTTTCTGACTTCTTCACAGACTGAACCAATTGGACCATTGGCGAGTGATTTTGAAACGAAGAGAATGTGCGGCGAGTCTGCAGAATGACTCCCTTATGTTGTGATTGGCACTGCTCTAGGACACTTGAGTTCAAATACTATTTGACATATCAAATTCTTCAGCTGTGCTTGATTGAGCTTGCCTGTTTTAATAGAACCAGTGATCCCAAAACTGCGAACTACCAGGCAGGCTAAAGCTAACTCTCAAATCATTTGAAAGCTTTCAAATTGTGTTAGTGA
>CM072244.1:4621996-4655514 GCA_036851935.1 Coregonus suidteri
TTCCTCCCAGACATTCCATCCGTCACCTCCATCCTTTTTCCCCTTTTGGATTGCTGCCGTATCCCTCTCTTTTTCTTGGCAATAAAGAGCAACGTGTTTGTGACATTTGTGTTGGGTCAGCCCCGCAGCCATTGTAAACCTTCTTGCACATTGACCACAGACCCAGTCATAGTCAGCCTCCAAGCGGGTCTCCACCGGTCCCTTGCACTTAGGGACATGGCAGGAAATGGAGTGACTGTTGCCGCTGGACTTACCACACACCCGACACATATACACGACTGACACCTCTGAATGCTTCACCGCATAATGCTTAGCAGCTTCCCCGACGGTTCCATGTCGCGTTCCACATCGCTCGCAGCTCAATTCTAAGACAGGGAGCGATATCAGCAGGGTACTTCGGGATGATGGCTCCACCGATCCGTCCATTGGGGTAGCAGATTTATCTCTCTCAATTGCTCCATAAACTGGCTGTGGTGGTGTCACGACACTGCTGCCCCATCCCACGATGCTAGAGCAGGTGCCCTTAATTTGCCGAAACACTGAGGCGCCAGCGAGCCCGCGTTCCCCCTCGCATCCGCGGAATCAGGGGGATCTGGATCCGTGGCCTGAGGTTCATTTAGGAAGGCCACGTGTCGAAAATATGTTTTTATTGGGTAGGGAGCACCCCTGTGGTACTTATCTCCCAGCGGTTCGGAGCCCCGAAACCGCCATTTTGCCTTCTTCGCTTTTCACTTTATTCTCTCGCTTCTCTCGCTTCGCTCCTCCAAACTTTGCCATTCACATCCATGCCCTTGGGGTAGCACGAATGGGTCCATGGTTGGTAACCCAGTCTGGAGACTCTGGAGTGAGAATTGTTTCGAATTCATTCCCTGGCACTCGAGTGGTTAGGATTCGGCCGCCTAGCCACTATTCTTCCGTAAAATTCCTTTATTCTCACATAACGGGTTATTCTGGGTTTAGCCAGTGTGTACTTAGACTTGCATGGCTTAATCTTTGAGACAAGCATATGCTACTGGCAGGATCAACCAGGTAGTACCTGGGCACGCTAAGCGGAGAACAGCCCGGGCGCGGTCCGACCCCGTCAGGGGAGGAGGCCTGGTTGCAATCCACCGCACACCCAGCGGGAGGCCCAGAACTGCCCGCGGCCGGAGCCACGAGTGCCAGGGCGCCGCTCAAGAGGTATTTTTCTAGCTGGAGGGTTTAGTAGGAACCGCACAACTGAGCCAACAACAGGGTGTGAGAAACACGTGTCTCTGGCGCCGGTACGTAGCAGGGTGGACCTCACTCCTGGCATCACTGCCTGGGTGTGCCACTCCCCGCACCGGAACACCAACGTAGGGCCACTGGGTCAGACGGGTCGACTTGGTTTCGCTCGGACGGTGCTCGGCTGGAGCGTATCGGGAAAGCGGGGTAAACCGTCTCCGAAAGGGGCTCCACCGATAGAGGCGAATCCACATGGGGCGGGAGGAACCGTCCGTCCGAACACCGGCCAGAGGCCGGCCGACAGGGGCCCTCCCAGGTGGATAACGAATGCCAATCGGTTTTCTTCCGTAGGCATGAAACGGAGGGAAACGCACCTAAATGGAGTGAAATGGTGAGGTACTATCTGTACTTGTCCAATAACAACTGCTTGTTTTCGTTTTCCATTGTAAAACATTTTAAAACATTTTCTGTTGCATGTCGTAATGAACACGACCCAAACGTGCTCCAATTTTGAGTAGTTACACTCCCGCCTGGTGGATGAATGCATTATAACAGATCAACAAGGCGTCTGTCTGGTCAACAATCTGCGCTTCACTGGTAGTCGTTAAGGGAGTGGGGGGGTCTCGTCCTCGTTCATGATTTACACAAACCAGCCTCTCCCCTCTGCCATTGTGGCCTAGTTGCGTCACTTTGGTGCATGTGAAATTTGTAAACAGAAATCACCCCCGTTGCGAAGTCAAATATATGTGAGAGCTGAGAGCCAAGGGACAGCAGTTGCCCGGAACCATAGACGAAATAAAAACATGTTTTTTATTTTTTGGGTTGTTTATCTGATCTAATCGCTCCTGTTTTTGATGAGTCAGTGGGTTGAGCATTGCCTCTGTCAGGACCCTCACGCTTGGCCTCCCCACGATACGATTTGGAGAACTCTCCGCCACCTCTGTGTTGCTTAATTGCTGTGACCTTTTCCCTCTCTCTTCTCTCGTTTTCTCTGTTCTCTCTCTCTTGCTATTCTCTCTGTTCTCTGTCTCCCTGTCTCCCTGTCTCTTTCTCTCTCTTTTCTGGCCACAGTGAGTTTGGCCATGGGTGAAACAGGATGGAGATTAGAGTATCTCTCTGCGTGTGTGTTTGCGTTGGAATGGAAGGTTCATGACCTTGGTTAAAACATTCGGTACACTTGATTCATCTAGTGGTCATAGTTTCCAGTCAGCTGGATTTCACAAGCTATAATCAATGCATGTAGGCTACAGTATGGTGAAAATGCAGGAAGTCATATGGTTATGCTTATGGTTCAATGCATGCACAGTATGGCGAAAATTGAGCAAGTTACATGGTTATGGTTATCCTTAAGGTTATGGATATGGTTAGGGTTATGGTTATGGTTATGGCTATCACGTTTCAGGAGAAGACCCAGATGCAGACAGTGTCAAAGTAACAAAAGTGTATTACAAAAACAGGGGGAAGGCAAATGACAGATCAAGGGCAGGCAGAGGTCAGTAATCCAGATCAGAGTCCAACAGGTACAGAACGGCAGGCAGGCTCAGGGCAGGCAGAATGGTCAAAACCGGGGAAAACTAGAAAGCAGGAACTTGAGAAAGACGGGCGCAAGGGGAAAACCGATGGTAGGCTTGACGAAACAAAACAAACTGGCAACAGACAAACAGAGAACACAGGTATAAATACACTGGGGATAATGGGGAAGATGGGCGACACCTGGAGGGGGATGGAGAAAAGCACAAAGACAGGTGAAACAGATCAGGGTGTGACAATGGCTATGGCTAAGGTTATGGTTATGGTTATAGTTATTGTTATGGTTAAGATTATGCTAATTATTACATTGTATTTTAAGTGTGCTTGTTGGCTTATTATTCTCACAGATGAAATTGGTTGTGGTTATAGTTTATTTTAAAATATTGTATACCTAAACAGCGAGCACATGCAAAAAAATATATATGTCTGAGGCCCATCAAATCAAATCAAGCTTTATTTCTACATCACATTTCCGACATGGAATGCAATGCAATGTGCTTCACAGGAAAAAACTAATAAAAAACAATGAAAACAAAAGCTGAAATATTTACTACACAACAAACAAAAGATAAAAAACAAAAGAATGACAAAAACTGCATGACTAAAAAGCACCCTAAGGAAAAGCAAAGCAAAAAATATGTGTTTTAAGATCTCTTTTAAATATGTCCACAGTTTCGGCCCCCCTCAGATTCTCTGGCAGGCTATTTCAGAGGCTGGGGGCATAATAATTCAAGACTGCCTCTCCATAGCTCTTGGTCCTAGGCTTTGGGATAGTTAAAAGGCCAGTGCCAGAGGACCTTAGGGACCTACTGGGTACATAACTTCTAAGCATTTCTGACATGTAATGGGGTGCACAATTGTGGATTGATTTAAAAACCAATAAAATAATTTTAAAATGGATTCTAAAACTCACAGGCAGCCAGTGCAGAGACTTTAAAACCGGTGTAATGTGTGCTCTCCGTCTGGTCTTGGTCAATACCCATGCTGCAGCATTCTGTATGTTTTGCAGTTGACCAATGGCTTTCTTGGGTAGACCATACAGGAGAGCATTACAGTAGTCAAGTTCTCCTGCATGGTCTACCCAAGAAAGCCATTTAAGCACTAGGCTGATTCAAGTCCCAAATGGTTAAATTGGCCTTGCTCGTGTGAGAGTTATTTGCAGCAAGTTTGACTTTTCACACCATTACTCAAGTAGCACATGCTTCCAGAGATTTCCCTTGATTTTTTGTGAATTCCTAATGCTCACTTTATGTCTCTTTCAAAGACTGCTTTATATTTGTAGTTTTTTCTCCCCGTGGCTTCTTGCCCCAGTTATGCGTGAAGGTGTAAAGTAGGCCTACTGTGTACTATGAGAGGTGTCTGTGTGTTTGTGTGTGTTTGTGCGTGTGCTTATAAATGAAGACACTGGCATAAACAATACTATCCCAAGTCTGAATTATACACTTTTTTATTTTGGAATATGTAGCTATGCATGCCTAGCCTGGTCAACAATACTGACTGCTGAACTCAACCAGATTGACCGCTGTGCTCACTCAGTCTGGTTTAAGGGGCTAATGCATGCCTGTCTGTCTTTTGATTTTAGGAGTCGCACCAGGGTCTTATGACTTCAACACACAGTGCCGTCTGGGACCATTCTCCCTGTTTTGGAACGTGAGTCACTGAGGTGCTCCAGGGTGAAGTTACCTCTAGGTACAGATCTAGGATCAGCTTCTCCTCCCCAAATCCTAACCTTAAACATATTTGGGGGAAATGCAACACTGACCCAAGATCAATGTCTAGGGACAACTGACATGAGTCATTGAGGTAGCACTGCTACTGCTGCTACTGCAAGCATTTCTTCCTCTATGTCTTTGGGAGAGCATAGAAATATTTAGAGAAATAGCAGGATGTCGTAAACGCTCGGCAGGGTATCTTCTCAGCTGGAAAGTGGGCCAGCTTATTTGTCACATTTGAAGGAAAAATAAACACTTGAGTGACTCGATTCTGCAACTTCTTTTGACAGTAAAAGGGACAGTGTAAATGTCAAGTTAGATTCAAAGTTATAGATTGGCATGTTGGTTGAACACTTTGTGATTGAATCGAGTGGCGTGTCAAAAGCTTTTGCGTGAGGACTTTCAGATCACAGAAATGTGTCCTATTTGCTTTAAAGCCAACCCCTTCAGGAACACACTCACAAAAACCCTGAGAAGTTTGAAGCCAGCATCAGCTATGGTGGGTGTCCTGGCAGTTAAAGGACAAATTAGCTTTTTGAACCACCCCTACATTTTTAGGTAAATGGCATGTTATGGAAGTGTCCAGACACTTTTTTTTGTGATTTCACTTGGTTTTGAGAAACTTACCCCACCAGTGATAAATGTGTTTTTTTAAAGGTCCAAAATCACCCAATGACTTCCTTTTAGAAATGGCAAGGCTCTCAGCATAGTGATGCAGGTCTTTAGATGTTGTACACACGAAAATGTGTCATTCTGAACTTCATCCGCAACGTTATAGTCCATTCTTGGACTCGAGCGATACATTTCTGTGTGCGAGCATGCACTTGCTTTCCGTTCCCATTGTGCTGATAGAAAGCACACACGTGCTCACACACAGAAACGTATAACTCAAGACTAAACTAAATGTAATATATTTGTAATTTTTTTTACAAACCTGCAATCCTTTGCCTATCACCTTTAGGTGCACAACTTTAATCAGGGGTCTGTTCTGAAGGGCCCCATTACAGAATGCAATGCTCAGATAGAAATGTATTGTGTACAACAGATATTATTGTCTGTCGGTTAGAAAGGGGAATTGTGGCTGCTCTTTTCATTCCATTTATGGTTCACTTGTAAAAAAAGAACTGTATCAAAAGAAGGAGAATAGCGCAGTGGTCTAAGGCACTGCATCGCATTGCATCGCACTGCTAGCTGTGCCACTAGAGATCCTGGTTCGAATCCAGGTTCTGGGACTGACCTTTACAGTAGTTGGCTTGGCCTTTGTGACAAGGCGCCTTTCTTTCCACTTGACATTTCTGGAGCTGCCGTGTGTGTGCGCGCGTGTGCGTATTGGGGTGGTGTATGTGGAATGGGGGTATCTCTGTGTGTGTATCGGAGTGTGTCTCTCTGTGTGAGTGTGTAGGGGTGTGTGTGTAGAGCATGGCTGACGATGGAGGAGCTGAGACTTGTGACTGTTCACGGAGGTGACAGCAGCTTATTGCGCGGAAGGAGATCAGTGTTGAAATTCCACCCCTGCCAGAGGGATGCCACTGAAAGGGGCTATTTGGCAGCCACCCACTGGGCAAAAACTGCTTGAATCAGCATTGTTTCCACGTCATAAAAATAAAATAAAATGTGATGACGTTGAATCAACGTGGAAAACTGATTGGGTTTGCAAAACGTCATCAACATAAGGGAATTTTGTCTTTTTTTCACCCAACTTTTAACCTAAATCCAATGTCATGGTGACATTTTTTGTTGATTCCATGTTGAATTCACGTTAGTTGACAATTCAGCCAAATGTAAATCAAAAATAGACATTGAACTGACGTCTGTGCTCAGTGGGCAGGCACTGGTTTGTGTGTGTGTGTTTGGTGTTTGTGTGTGTGTGTGTGTGTGTGTGTGTGTGTGTGTGTTTGGTGCGTGTGTTTGTGTGCTTGTGAGGACATGTGTAAGTGTGTATTCTTATCAGCCAGTCTGAGTATACAGTAGCTTGTTGAATGATGTGTGTGTGTGTGTGTGTGTGTGTGTGTGTGTGTGTGTGTGTGTGTGTGTGTGTGTGTGTGTGTGTGTGTGTGTGTGTGTGTGTGTGTGTGTGTGTGGGTGTGTGTGTGTGTGGGTGTGTGTGGGTGTGTGTGTGTGTGTGTGTGTGTGCATGTGTGACCGTACGTGTTGCGTGTGAGTGTGGATGGGTGTGGGTGGGAATAATGAGCGTCTTGCCTGTTCATGCATCACTAACTGAATTAACCCAGTGAAATTAACAGCCATTCCAGACTGGAGGTTAAATGCATTTAAGATTCAAAACCTTCTTGTTCTCACACAATGTCCCAATAGACCAATGACATGACAGCCAGTGTGTGTGTGTGTTTGTCTGTGTGTGTTTGTGTGTATGTGTGTGTACATGCTTGACAACGCCTGTCCCATACACGCCTTTAGCATTGCAAAGTCCAAGTCATATAAATGTCATACAGAATGTGACACTTTCAATTTTCCTCAACATTTCTGAGGCATAACGTTTTGCAATCTAGCATCTATGAAAATTATACACTTAAAATATCGGAATATACTGTATGTCAAGTACTGTAAGTTCATTATCAAGTCAGACATGGAGGAAAAGCCTCCAAATTGGTTGTTTTACTATCGTCATATTGCAGAATGATACCATGCCAAGTTTTCTCGTTATGCTGTCTAACCAATATGATGGAATCATAGATGTACAAAATTCTCATTGTACTGTCTTGTAGCCAGATGAAGGGATGGTTTCAAATGAGCAATCTTGCATCCCTCAGTCAAAATCTCGAGCCATTCCACCAAGAGCAGTGAAGCCTAATGGGTATTCTGTGAGAGCTTACTGACATGCTCACTATGGTTGGCACTAGAATACACTCTTATAAAAAAGGGTTTCATAAGGGTTTTTCAGCTGTCCCCATAGGAGAACCCTTTTTGGTTCCAGGTAGAACACTTTTTGGTTCCAGGTAGAACCCTTTTGGGTTCCAGGTAGAACCCTTTTGGGTTCTAGGTAGAACACTCTGTGGAAAGGGTTCTACCTGGAACCAAAAAGTGTTTTTGAAAGAGATCTCCTATGGGGACAGCCGAAGAACCCTTTTAGGTTCTAGATAGCACCTTTTTTTCTAAGAGTGTACCAAAGCACGTGTTGACGTCAAACACCATTGGTTTGTAGATCCAGCTCAACCATAAATGACTGGAAAAGATAAGCACCGCAAATGTGGAAATTACATGGGGATTACCTTATTCATTCGTTTTGGATTGTGGCATAGAGCTGGATCTTCAAAACAGATCTCCTGGGACATGAACTCATCTTGACATTAGACTACTTTTGACAAAGTTAGATTTTGCTGTGTATTGTCCCTTTAAGTCAGTGTCCTTCAGCCCTAGTCATGGAAGGCTGCAGTATGTGTGGGCTGTAGTCTCGACCCAGCACCAACACACCTGATTAGTCTCGTCAACTAATCACCAAGACCACGATTAGTGGATCAGCTGAATCATTAAACTAGGTGATTTAATGTTGAGCTGGAGAAAAAGAATGCACACACTGTCTATCTACAGCTTTCTAAGATCAGAATTGTGATGTGGAGAAAACTGCTTCAGTAAGTCGTCGTTTCATCGTTTTGTTGATGCTTGTTGAGTGGTGGAGGCCATGTCTGCGTGTATGCAGCTGCATCGTTGTTCCCCCTGCTGTAAAATCTTTGTTCACTTCAGGCTCCACTCAGATGTCGATATTCAGAAGCGGGCAAGCCTGAAGCGTGGCCCCAGGGGAGACAGGCCCTCCAGTCATCCTCAAAGAGCTTTCTCTGATGGAAGTTCCAGCTGCAACAACAGACAACTATGTAGTAACCATGTCATTGAATGCTTCCATTATTCCACTCTGGATTTTTTTTAGGCAGTAGTAAAAATAGAAACGGTCCTTTTACTGGTATTTTACTCTGTGACGCTCTCTCTCTGTAGGCCATTTTCATTTCCTTTTTGGGTGTTTTTCTCAGATGACTGCTGAAGGACTTCACATTTTATTGGACTGAACTTGTCCAGCAATGTACAGTATGGTGCTCAGTGGAAATCTGTACTTCAATGACATTGTGCTTGGTGCATTTACATTAGAAATTCTAGACTTAAAGGGGCAATCTGCAGTTGCTACATTCATTTAGACTTTTAAATTAATTATACACACCCATTGATTATTGAAGATTATAAACTGGGTGATTCGAGCCCTGAATGCTGATTGGCTGCCGGGTATGACAAAACATTTATTTTTACTGCTCTAATTACGTTGGTAACCAGTTTATAATAGCAATGAGGCACCTCGGGGGTTTGTGGTATATGGCTTTGTCCATGAGTTTGAGAGTGGTTACATTTCTCCAACCTCATCCCTCAGCTGTTTATCAAATCAGTGGCGGGGTGAGGCTTTGTTAGTGTTCGAACTGCAGATTGCCTCTTTAGAGGGACAATATGGGATTAGTACATCCATTTTTGGAATCCCAGATTGTCCCTTTAATAACGCATTCTGCATTTCTTAAACTCAACACATTTCCCTGTCTTTTATGCAATCAGGTAAAATAAACACTTGTGTTGTGTGGTAAATAGAGCATAAAGCATTAGCTGTATATCTGTATACCTCTTATCCGTGTAACATCAATTATTTCTGCATGCCCAATCAGCAGACTATTTAGAACGCAGACACGACCACAGAAATTTAATAAATGAAACGGAAGCATAGAAGCCACACAGGCACATGAACACAACTGAAAAATCCCAATTAAGGACGTTGAGACTAGACATTCGACTTCACAAAGGATAGAGAAATATGATTTAAGGATGAGAGACATTAGATTCACTCATAGTGCATTCAATATTTAATCCAAAAGCCCCCAATTCGGCATTCACGCATTCACTTTACATGCTCAATTCATCTCCACTGAGCCTACAGTATGAGTCAGTGAGTCAGTAGCTCAGAAGGGCATTTCCTGACCGGCGGATGGACCTTGACATGACAGCAGGACAAGTGCGTGTCCAATTACTCACATTATAGTCTGCTGAAGCAAGCAAGCAAAACTCCACATGGACTGCAAGTAGATATTGAATAATTTGTTTTTGTTGTGACTTATTTCATTATTTTAAAGGGACAGTTCAGTGAATTTACATATTTAGATATTTGTTTCCTTACCATAAAGGCAGTTTATGGAAAGGGAGTGACTGCAATCTATACTTCGATTTTGTTAAAGTAGCCAAAGAAATATGTAAAATCGATGAACCATCCCTTTAAGACTGAGTAGGGGAACTTGGCCCACAGTCACTGTTAGTTAAAATAATGCGTGGGAGGACTTAATTTGCATGGCCCAGTTTCATTTAGAAGTTAGAATAATTTTTTGCAAAAAATGCGATCCTCTCTAGGAAATGTGGGCTACAGCAGCAAATGGATCATATCCATCAGACCAGTATTTGTAAAAAAATTAACTAATGTGACAAAGAGCAAATTGTGAAATCAGTTTGTTACTTATCGTGCACATTAATATGAAAACTGCTACTTAATAAACCTAACCTGCATGGTTGACCCTCTGAAACATAGGGCTTTAAATGTCATGCTAAATCATTCATGTCAAAGTAACTTCAAACAAAGTTATTGAGCTGCAAAATCATTTTCAGAGATGTTTTGGGCAAGAAATGTAAAGCATGCCAACAAGGGGACACTGCAAAGGAAGATATTGGACAGTCCTGACTTCCTATCATTTACAGAGCGACTTACATCAGCAATTAGGGTTAAGTGCCTTGCTTAAAGGCACATCGACAGATTTTTCACCTAGTCAGCTCGGGGATTAGAACCAGCGACCTTTCGGTTACTGGCACAACGCTCTTACCCACTAAGCTACCTGGCGCCCTACTATCAATCGTGAAGACAACAACGCTTGCATAGCAGGATAAATGAAGACCATGGGGGCCTAGGGACTAAATCTCTGGGGAGGAGGGCTGTGTGTGTGTGTGTGTGTGTGTGTGTGTGTGTGTGTGTGTGTGTGTGTGTGTGTGTGCAAGGGGTGAATGGCACAAGCATGCCATCCTCGGTTAGGTCCAGTGGAGACTGAAAGGCCAGAGCACATTGGGCTGCGCTGGAGCAAATCAACGCTGGGATAGATCAAAACAACCCTAGGATGGATGAGGAGGGAACACTGGGGATCACAGGATCTGCATAGTCAGTTAACAGTGTGGAAGAGATTTCAGATGACAGGTTCCCTCTTAGGCACTGGACTGCGCTGTCCTCGCACAGCACTGTACTCTAGGT
Organism: Coregonus suidteri; assembly: GCA_036851935.1. NCBI lineage: Eukaryota > Metazoa > Chordata > Actinopteri > Salmoniformes > Salmonidae > Coregonus > Coregonus suidteri. Next base: position 4,632,710 of record CM072244.1, read on the forward strand.
CAACTTATCTGAGCTGGAGTCCTGGGTTCCTGCAGTGACCTACAGCTGTCTTTAGCCCTGTTTATACCTGCCGTTAACATGCGTCCTTCGTCCTGATCTTGTCTGTTTACACTTATAAGATCTGATCACAATCAGATCACGATGCGTCTTTTAATTGTCTAAAATGTCGGCACAATCTGAGTGTGGAAATTATCTGGACAAAAGCTTAATGTTAGAACCAGGTAGACACAGGGCTTCTGATCATGCCCAATCATTCATGTCAAAGTAACTTAAAACCAAGTTATTCAGCTACAAAACCCCTTTCAAATAAGTTTTGGGGAAGAAATTGGGTAACACTTTATTTGGATAGTCCATCTGTAGATGCTCTACAGACTATCTACAGACTATCAATAACATTTCAACTAACTATCTACTAACCCTAACCCTAACCTGTATCCTAACCCTAAACTTAACCCTACCCTAACCTAAGCAGGCTGTTGCTTATTTAAGTGATCATTCCCAAGAAGCTGGTGTTTGGAGGATATATTGGCATAGGTGTTGTTAGCAAATCGTGCCAATATATCCTCCAAACACCAGCTTTGAGGGCATTATCACCTTTACAGAACGAGTTACCAACATATTCAAATAATGATTGACATATATTCATTAAAAACGTTATTTTGATGAATTTATTCATTCTGTTTCATCCTTCCACAAGATATACAGTGGGGGAAAAAAGTATTTAGTCAGCCACCAATTTTGCAAGTTCTCCCACTTAAAAAGATGAGAGAGGCCTGTAATTTTCATCATAGGTACACGTCAACTATGACAGACAAAATGAGAAAAAAAAATCAAGAAAATCACATTGTAGGATTTTTAATGAATTTATTTGCAAATTATGGTGGAAAATAAGTATTTGGTCAATAACGAAAGTTTCTCAATACTTTGTTATATACCCTTTGTTGGCAATGACACAGGTCAAACGTTTTCTGTAAGTCTTCACAAGGTTTTCACACACTATTGCTGGTATTTTGGCCCATTCCTCCATGCAGATCTCCTCTAGAGCAGTGATGTTTGGGGTTGTCGCTGGGCAACACGGACTTTCAACTCCCTCCAAAGATTTTCTATGGGGTTGAGATCTGGAGACTGGCTAGGCCACTCCAGGACCTTGAAATGCTTCTTACGAAGCCACTCCTTCGTTGCCCGGGCGGTGTGTTTGGGATCATTGTCATGCTGAAAGACCCAGCCACGTTTCAAGGTCCCTTGCTGATGGAAGGAGGTTTTCACTCAAAATCTCACGATACATGGCCCCAATCATTCTTTCCTTTACACGGATCAGTCGTCCTGGTCCCTTTGTAGAACAACAGCCCCAAAGCATGATATTTCCACCCCCATGCTTCACAGTAGGTATGGTGTTCTTTGGATGCAACTCAGCATTCTTTGTCCTCCAAACACGATGAGTTGAGTTTTTACCAAAAAGTTATATTTTGGTTTCATCTGACCATATGACATTCTCCCAATCCTCTTCTGGATCATCCAAATGCACTCTAGCAAACTTCAGACGGGCCTGGACATGTACTGGCTTAAGCAGGGGGAAACTCTGGCACTGCAGGATTTGAGTCCCTGGCGGTGTTTTTGTTGTTGTTTTATTCTTACTTTTTTGTTTAAAATAAATGCACTGTTGGTTAAGGGCTGTAAGTAAGCATTTCACTGTAATGTCTGCACCTGTTGTATTCGGCGCATGTGACCAATACAATTTGATTTGATTTGATTTGATTTGATTTTGATAGTGTGTTACTGATGGTAGGCTTTGTTACTTTGGTCCCAGCTCTCTGCAGGTCATTCACTAGGTCCCCCCGTGTGGTTCTGGGATTTTTGCTCACCGTTCTTGTGATCATTTTGACCCCACGGGGTGAGATTTTGCGTGGAGCCCCAGATCGAGGGAGATTATCAGTGGTCTTGTATGTCTTCCGTTTCCTAATAATTGCTCCCACAGTTGATTTCTTCAAACCAAGCTGCTTACCCATTGCAGATTCAGTCTTCCCAGCCTGGTGCAGGTCTACAATTTTGTTTCTGGTGTCCTTTGACAGCTCTTTGGTCTTGGCCATAGTGGAGTTTGGAGTGTGACTGTTTGAGGTTGTGGACAGGTGTCTTTTATACTGATAACAAGTTCAAACAGGTGCCATTAACATAGGTAACGAGTGGAGGACAGAGGAGCCTCTTAAAGAAGAAGTTACAGGTCTGTGAGAGCCAGAAATCTTGCTTGTTTGTAGGTGACCAAATACTTATTTTCCACCATAATTTGCAAATAAATTCATAAAAAATCCTACAATGTGATTTTCTGAAGAAGAAAAATCTCCATTTGTCTGTCATAGTTGACGTGTACCTATGATGAAAATTACTGGCCTCTCTCATCTTTTTAAGTGGGCGAACTTGCACAATTGGTGGCTGACTAAATACTTTTCTTCCCCACTGTAGTCCCGACACAAATCTAGGGTTGCTACCCAAGCCGGTTGGTCATTCGTTCTATCGGTTCAGTTGCCAGAGACGCGACTCAGTTGTTCAGTCTTTTTGTTCTGTATCTATGGACGCGACCCAGTCGTTCGTTCTAAATGTTCCATTGCCATACTGGCTGGCAACGTTCTTATCCCTTGCTTGCAAGCTAGCCAACTACAGCTAACTTACAGTCATGTCAAACAGTGCAGCCAGAATAAGAGCAAAGTAGCTGCATTTGCGTTTGTTTAAGCTGTTTTCTAGTGACATTTATTTGGATACATCCATAACAATGAGCTAATGATGTGCGATTTCGCCTGGCGTAGAAAATGTGCTCTCTCGTCAGGACACTGTTGTTCAGAGGAGCTAGCCAACAACACAGCTAACACAATCACTTCAAACTGAAGCTGGAAAGACTGCAAACTAGCTGCACTTCGTTTCATTTTACCTGTTTCCTATTGATAGTTATTTGTATATATCCATAAAAATGATGCTGATTCATGATTTCAACTGGCTGAGAAAAGCTGCCTGCCTGTCTGTCTCATCCCGACTCCCGACTCCTGACACTTTCATTACTATGGGACAGCTGGAGATCGAATTTGAATATTGAAACAATGTTGCAAATGTCGAAGAGACAGACAGCAAGGTTTATAAAAATCTCCTCTGTTGAAAACTAAATGTTAGTCTAAAAGAAATGTGAGATAATGTCTAGATGCATTTTATAATGGAGATCAAGTTTATAAATTGCCTGGCTGGGCTGATGAGACAGTGGATTGCGCAATCAGATGGAACAGAGTAAATCGGCATTTTAATGTCATAGATTTAGCCGGTGGTAACTTGTGGAATAGACACCATCTGGAATGCGGTTTTAACCAATCAGCATTCAGGATTAGACCCACCCGTTGTATAACAACAGATAGTTTGTTGATATATGACAATCTGAAGAGCATCTACAGATGGACTTTCCGGACTATCCAAATAAAGTGTGACCGAAAATTGAAAACATGCCAACAAGGGGACACTGCAAAGGAAGAGCTTGGACAGTCCTGACTTTCTATCAGTCTTGATACTTGAAGACAACAACGCTTATATAAATTAAGAACATGGGGGCCTAGGGACTAGTTCTCTGGGTAGGAGGGCTATATGTGTGTGTGTGTGTGTGTGTGTGTGTGTGTGTGTGTGTGTGTAAGGGGTGAATGACACAAACATGCCATCCTCGGTTAGGTCCAGTGGAGACTGAAAGGCCAGAGCTCACACAAATCAAATCAAATCAAATCAAATAAAATTTTATTGGTCACATGCGCCGAATACAACAGGTGCAGACATTACAGTGAAATGCTTACTTACAGCCCTTAACCAACAGTGCATTTATTTTAAACAAAAAAAGTAAGAATAAAACAACAACAAAAAAAGTGTTGAGAAAAAAAGAGCAGAAGTAAAATAAAGTGACAGTAGGGAGGCTATATATACAGTAAAATAAAGTGACAGTAGGGAGGCTATATATACAGGGGGATACCGTTGCAGAGTCAATGTGCGGGGGCACCGGCTAGTTGAGGTAGTTGAGGTAATATGTACATGTGGGTAGAGTTAAAGTGACTATGCATAAATACTTACTTAACAGAGTAGCAGCAGCGTAAAAAGGATGGGGTGGGGGGGCAGTGCAAATAGTCTGGGTAGCCATGATTAGCTGTTCAGAAGTCTTATGGCTTGGGGGTAGAAGCTGTTGAGAAGTCTTTTGAACCTAGACTTGGCACTCCGGTACCGCTTGCCGTGCGGTAGCAGAGAGAACAGTCTATGACTAGGGTGGCTGGAGTCTTTGACAATTTTGAGGGCCTTCCTCTGACACCGCCTGGTATAGAGGTCCTGGATGGCAGGGAGCTTTGCCCCAGTGATGTACTGGGCCGTACGCACTACCCTCTGTAGTGCCTTGCGGTCAGAGGCCAAGCAGTTGCCATACCAGGCGATGATGCAACCAGTCAGGATGCTCTCGATGGTGCAGCTGTAGAATTTTTTGAGGATCTGAGGACCCATGCCAAATCTTTTTAGTCTCCTGAGGGGGAATAGGCTTTGTCGTGCCCTCTTCACGACTGTCTTGGTGTGTTTGGACCATGATAGTTTGTTGGTGATGTGGACACCAAGGAACTTGAAGCTCTCAACCTGTTCCACTACAGCCCCGTCGATGAGAATGGGGGCGTGCTCAGTCCTCAGTCCTTTTTTCCTGTAGTCCACAATCATCTCCTTTGTCTTGGTCACGTTGAGGGAGAGGTTGTTGTCCTGGCACCACACGGCCAGATCTCTGACCTCCTCCCTATAGGCTGTCTCATCGTTGTCGGTGATCAGGCCTACCACTGTTGTGTCGTCGGCAAACTTAATGATGGTGTTGGAGTCGTGCCAGGCCATGCAGTCATGGGTGAACAGAGAGTACAGGAGGGGACTGAGCACGCACCCCTGAGGGGCCCCCGTGTTGAGGATCAGTGTGGCAGATGTGTTGTTACCTACCCTTACCACCTGGGGGCGGCCCGTCAGGAAGTCCACAACACATTGGGCTGCGCTGGCGCAAATCAACGCTGGGATGGAGCAAAACAACGCTGGGTTAGATGAGGAGGGAACACTGGGGATCACAGGATCAGCATGGTCAGTTTACAGTGTGGAAGAGATATCAGATGACAGGTTCACTATTTGGCACTGGACTGAGCTGTACTTTAGGTCAACTTATCTGAGCTGGAGCCCTGGGTTCCTGCAGTGTACTGTAGCTATCTTTGAGCCATACAAGTAGTTGCAAACAAATGAGAATTTGAAATGTACTGCCTAAATATGTACAGTGCCTTCAGAAAGTATTCACACCCCTTGACTTTTTCCACATTCTGTTGTGTTACAGCCTGAATTAAAAATGGATTAAATTGAGATTTATTTTGTCACTGGCCTACACACAATACCCCATAATGTCAACGTGGAATTATGTTTTTCAGAATTGTTGCTAATTAATACAAAATTCAAAGCTGAAATGTCTTGAGTCAATAAGTATTCAACCCCATTGTTATGGCAAGCCTAAATAAGTTCAGAAGTAACATTTGCTTAACAAGTCACATAATAAGTTGCATGGACTCTGTATACAATAATAGTGTTTAACATGATTTTTTAATGACTACCTCATCTCTGTACCCCACACATACAGATAATTGTAAGGTCCCGCAGTCGAGCAGTGAATTTCAAACACAGGTTCAACCACAAAGACCAAGGAGGTTTTTCAATGTCTTGCAAAGAAGGGCACCAATTGGTAGATGGGTAAAAAAATACATTGAATATCCCTTTGAGCATGTTGAAGTTATTAATTACACTTTGGATGGTGTGTCAATACACCCAGTCACTACAAAGATACAGGCATCCTTCCTAACTCAGTTGCTGGAGAGGAAGGAAACCATTCAGGGATTTAACCTTGAGGCCAAGGGTGACTTTAAAACAGTTACAGAATTTAACGGCTTTGATAGGAGAAAACTGAGGATGGATCAACAACATTGTAGTTACCCCACAATACTAACCTAATTGACAGAGTGAAAAGAAGGAAGCCTGTACAATATTCCAAAACATGCATCCTGTTTGGAACAAGGCACAAAAGTAATACTGCAAAACATTTGACAAAGCAATTAACTTTTTGTCCTGAATACAAAGTGTTGTATTGGATTTTTTTCAAGCATAGTGGTGACTGCAACATGTTATGGGTATGTGTGCAATAGTTAAGGACCAGGAAAACCTGGTTCAGTCTGCTTTCCACCAGACACTGGGAGATGAATTCACCTTCCAGGAGGACAATCATCTAAAACACAAAGCCAAATCTACACTGGAGTTACTTAACAAGAAGACAGAGAATGTTCCTAAATGGCCGAGTTACAGTTTTGAACTTAAAATGGTTGTCTACCAATGATCAACAACCAATTTGACAGCATTTGAAGAATTTTAAAAATAATAACGGGTAAATGTTGCACAACCAAGGTGTGGAAAGCTCTTAGAGACTTACCCAGAAAGTTGATTCTAACATGTATTGACTTAGGGGGTTGAATACTTATCTAATGAAGATATATTAGTTTATTATTTTTATTTATTTTTAATTTTTACAAATGTTATAATTTTTCTTCCACTTTGACATTACAGACTATGTGTAGATCGTTGACAAAAACGGATAATTAAATACATGTTACTCCCACTTTGTAACACAACAAAATGTGGAAAAGGTTGTCGGGTGAGGTCGTCGGGTAAGCTCGTCGGATAAGCTTGGCTTTATACATAGTTTGGGCTTTGTCGAGTAAAGCTTAAACTATGTATTTAGATTGTAGTTAGGTATTGTAGGTAGTTATCGTGGGTTGTTGTATGTAATTATTGTAGGTTAGTATTGTATTCGCCTGAGCCCGGTGAAGCACGGTGAAGCACGAAGCTAGCTAGCTAACCCACTACATGGACTAGCTGGCGGGTAGCTACTGGCAACTATTAGCAACGGTATAGTTGTTTCACGCCTGAGAGTGCCAGTAATTACGCCAGCTGGCTGCCTACAATAATTAAATACAATAATGCCTACCATTCAGCTGTTTTCTAACCTCATTGTCTGAACTGTTAACGTTAGGTAGTAAATGGCTACTGTGCTTGAAATTTAGCTAGCTTGTTGCTACCTGGATAGCTACTAGTAAACAATAGCTGGAACGACCTAGCAAACAGACGCGAACTGGCTGAGTCAATTCAGTGGCTAGCGTTGCACTTGGCTAGCTAACAGTAGCTGCTAGGGGTAAGTCATAACCTACATTTGTGTTTTGTTTTTACATATTGGTAGCCAGAGTCGTTCAAGGAATTCGGGACATGAGTGACTAGTTAACGTTAGCTTGGCTCTCTCTGTGTGTTCGTGCCGTGAAAGGAGGGGTTTCTTATTTGTCTGAAAGCAATGGCTAGCTAGTTTGCTAACTATTCTAGCTAACTAACTGGCTGAATAAGTTGACGACGGACTCGCTCAAGCTGTCGGGACTAACCCACAACGTTAGACACGGACACGAACGATCTGCTTGGCGTGTTGACACACTGGTGGTTTGTTGTGGCCGAGTATTGGTGCTAAACCGTGTTGTTGGAGTCCGGCATGCTAGCTGGCTGTGGCGTCTTATGACTAGGTGCCCTGGACAATTTTCACGGAAGAATACTGTACCAAGTTAGCTAGCTGAATAAACTAAGTTAGTCTATTCCTAGAAAACATTGAACCGCTGTAGTTTACAACAATTATAGTTTCTGAGGTGGAAGTTGGGAGAGTTATATTTGGGTGTTGTGGTGAGGGAGGCCCCGCTCTCTCCTTTCCCAGATGTTTAGTTCATTTAATTCCGATCTCCTTTGCATTATTGTAGCCATTTTCTGCAGCCTGTCAACTATGCCTCTGTCTATCCCTGTTCTCTCCTCTCCGCACAGGCTATACAAACGCCTCACACCGCGTGGCTGCTGACTCTCTAACCTGGTGGTCCCTGCACGCACCACCCACGTGGAGTTCCAGGTCTCAGACAGCCTCTGGAACTGTTGTTCTGCTGCCAACAAGGCAGAGTTCATCTCAGCCTATGCTACCCTCCAGTCCCTCGACTTCTTGGCGCTGACGGAAACAAGTATTACCACTGAAAACACTGCTACTCCTATTGCTCTCTCCTCGTCTGACCATGTGTTCTCGCATACCCCGAGAGCATCTGGTCAGTGGGGTGGTGGCACAGGAATCCTTATCTCTCCCAAGTGGACATTCTCTATTTTTCCCCTGACCCATCTGTCTATCTCCTCATTTGAATTCCATGCTGTCACAGTCACTAGCCCATTTAAGCTTAATATCCTAGTCATTTATCGCCCTCCAGGTTCCCTTGGAGAGTATATCAATGAGCTTGACGCCTTGATAAGTTCCTTTCCTGAGGATGGCTCACCCCTCACAGTTCTGGGGGACTTCAACCTCCCACGTCTACCTTTGACTCATTTCTCTCTGCCTCCTTCTTTCCACTCCTCTCCTCTTTTGACCTCACCCTCTCACCGTCCCCCCCTACTCACAAGGCAGGCAATACGCTTGACCTCATCTTTACTAGATGCTGTTCTTCTACTAATCTCACTGCAACTCCCCTCCATGTCTCCGACCACTACTTTGTATCCTTTTCTCTCTCGCTCTCCTCCAACACTACTCACTCTGCCCCTACTCAGATGGTAATGCGCCGTCGCAACCTTCGCTCTCTCTCTCTCCCGCTACTCTCTCCTCTTCCATCCTATCATCTCTTCCCTCTGCTCAATCCTTCTCCCTCCAATCTGCTGATTCTGTCTCCTCAATCCTCCTCTCCTCCCTTTCTGCATCCTTTGACTCTCTATGTCCCCTATCCTCCCGGCCGGCTCGGTCCTCCCCTCCAGCTCCGTGGCTTGATGACTCATTGCGAGCTCACAGAACAGGGCTCCGGGCAGCCGAGCGGAAATGGAGGAAAACTAGACTCCCTGCGGACCTGTCATCTTTTCACTCCCTCCTCTCTACATTTTCTTCATCTGTTTCTGCTACTAAGGCCACTTTCTACCACTCTAAATTCTAAGCATCTGTCTCTAACCCTAGGAAGCTCTTTGCCACCAACTCCTGCTGAATTCTCCTCCCCCTCCCTCCCCCTCCTCCCTCTCTGTGGATGACTTCGTCAACCATTTTGAAAAGAAGGTTGACGACATCCGATCCTCGTTTGTTAAGTCAAATGACAATGCTGGTCCTGCTCACACTGCTCTACCCTATGCTTTGACTTCTTTCTCCCCTCTCTCTCCAGAAAAAATCTTGCGACTTGTGACGGCCGGCCGCCCAACAACCTGCCCGCTTGACCCTATCCCCTCCTCTCTTCTCCAGACCATCTCCGGTGACCTTCTCCCTTACCTCACCTCGCTGATCAACTCATCCTTGACCGCTGGCTATGTCCCTTCCGTCTTCAAGAGAGCGAGAGTTGCACCCCTTCTCAAAAAACCAACACTCGATCCCTCTGATGTCAACAACTACAGACCAGTATCCCTTCTTTCTTTTCTCTCCAAAACTATTGAGTGTGCCGTCTTTAGCCAACTCTCTTGCTATCTCTCTCAGAATGACCTTCTTGATCCAAACCAGTCAGGTTTCAAGACTGGTCATTCAACTGAGACTGCTCTTCTCTGTGTCACGGAGGCTCTCCGCACTGCTAAAGCTAACTCTCTCTCCTCTGCTCTTGTCCTTCTAGACCTGTCTGCTGCCTTTGATACTGTGAACCATCAGATCCTCCTCTCCACCCTCTCCGAGCTGGGCATCTCCGGCGCGGCTCACTCCTGGATTGCGTCCTACCTGACCGGTCGCTCCTACCAAGTGGCGTGGCGAGAAGCTGTCTCCGCACCACGTGCTCTCACCACTGGTATCCCCCAGGGCTCAGTTCTAGGCCCTCTCCTATTCTCGCCATACACCAAGTCACTTGGCTCTGTCATATCCTCACATGGCCTCTCCTATCATTGCTACGCAGACGACACACAACTGATCTTCTCCTTTCCCCCTTCTGATAACCAGGTGGCGAATCACATCTCTGCATGTCTGGCAGACATATCAGTATGGATGACGGATCACCACCTCAAGCTGAACCTTGGCAAGACGGAGCTGCTCTTCCTCCCGGGGAAGGACTGCCCGTTCCATGATCTCGCCATCACGGTTGACAACTCCATTGTGTCCTCCTCCCAGAGTGCGAAGAGCCTTGGCGTGACCCTGGACAACACCCTGTCGTTCTCCGCTAACATCAAGGCGGTGACCCGATCCTTTAGGTTCATGCTCTACAACATTCGGAGAGTACGACCCTGCCTTACACAGGAAGCGGCACAGGTCCTAATCCAGGCACTTGTCATCTCCCGTCTGGATTACTGCAACTTGCTGTTGGCTGGGCCCCCTGCCTGTGCCATTAAACCCCTACAACTCATCCAGAATGCCGCAGCCCATCTGGTGTTCAACCTTCCCAAGTTCTCTCACGTCTCCCTGCTCCTCCGCTCCTCCACACGCTTCCAGTTGAAGCTCGCATCTGCTACAAGACCATGGTGCTTGCCTACGGAGCTGTGAGGGGAACGGCACCTCCGTACCTTCAGGCTCCGATCAGTCCCTACACCCAAACGAGGGCATTGCGTTCATCCACCTCTGGCCTGCTGGCTCCCCTACCTCTGCGGAAGCACAGTTCCCGCTCAGCCCAGTCAAAACTGTTCGCTGCTCTGGCACCCCAATGGTGAAACAAGCTCCCTCACGACGCCAGGACAGTGGAGTCACTCACCACCTTCCGGAGACATTTGAAACCCCACCTCTTTAAGGAATACCTAGGATAGGATAAAGTAATCCTTCTACCCCCCCCCTTACCCCACCCCACCCCCCTCCCAAAAAATGTGTAAGTCGCTCTGGATAAGAGCATCTGCTAAATGACGTAAATGTAATGTAAATGTCAAGGAGTGTGAATACTTAATGAAGGCACTGTATGTCTTACATTTGCATCAATAGTGATTTTATAGAAGGTCCAGGTAGTCCCTCTCTGTGTCAGTCTGTTTTATTCCGTTTGGTGCTTAATGAACTTCGAGGCACACTGTTTTTATGTCATGACATTTACTCTGTCCAAAACAGAGGTTGCATCCCTAATGGCACCCTGTTCTCTACATATTGCACTACTTTTGACATTTACATTGACATTTTAGTCATATAGAAGATGCTTTATCCAGAGCGACTTACAGGACCAGAGGCCATATGGATATGGTCAAAAGTAGTGCACTATATAAGGAATAGGGTGCCATTTGGGATGCAGAGCCAGAGCCACGGAGCGTGTGGTGGCGAGTAGCCGATTCCCACGATGCAGTGGGGTACCCGGTGATGAACTGTTGATGAGACACTCCACAACAGGGGAGGTGCCAAAGGGGATGCTGCGATACGTAATTAGATCACAATGCCGATTGGACCAGAAGTGGACGTAGTTGACAGGAAGGCAGATAAGAATAGTGAAACAATTTCTATTAACAAATCAACTCCCAAAATGGCCGCCAAAAAACATGCAAACAGAAACAATATCCTTAAGCATTAAGAACACTTTGTTATGCGAAATCTAGTCTCTGACCAAAATCCACCTTATACTATCGGCAGACATGTATAACTGAAAACCTCTTTGGTTGCCGTTGCACAGCAGGAACAAACAAACACAGAGTACAGGGTGTGTTGTGGCGGTGGCAAGCAGTGAGGGCAATTCCCACAATGCAATGGGGAACCCAGTGAGGGGCAGTTGAGGAGACACAGGGGGCTGCCATAGTGATGCTGGGTAAATGTGATTAAATCTCAACTCCAGTGAGCCTGAAGTGGCTCAGACACAAAGGGGAGGCAAATAGGGAAAGTGTATCAGCTGTGCTTACGTGTGAGAGTAGACAGATAGTACACAGATCCTCTCCTCAAGGACCACGACAGTGTCCTGGCTTTTTACGTAAAAGCTAACTCCACCACTTTTCAACCTCATTTTCATTATCTCCAGCACAATACTAGTGTCAACAGTTTCATTCCAAAACGCTATGTATTCATTTTCAGAAATGTTGGTAAATTAGCTTTTATTGTTTAAAGAACTTATGAAAGCGATTGATGTGTTATTTTCACTATCTAATCATGGTATGGGGTTGTTTAAATGACAGACATGTATTTGTTTGAAATGTATCACTTGGTGGTTTAATTTCTGAGAGACAAATAATGTTTTTTGCAAAACACTACAATATATATCCGCCTCACTCTCAGAGAAATAAGTAGTACTACTTGGTTTTACCCAGTCAAATGTAACAAATAACTATTTTAAAAAATAAAGAACTGTAGAAATGATACATTTGTGACATCAATATTTAATACAGTAATATTAGATCTGTATGTAAAACATTTACATTTGACATTTTAGTCATTTAGCAGATGGTCTTATCCAGAGCGACTTACAGTTAGTGCATTGATCTTAAGATAGCTAGGTGAAACTGCCACATATCACCATCAAATGTACAGTATACAAACATTCCATTAAAAAAAACACATAAAAAACTATCTATTTTTGTGAAAAAACAACTGTGGAAAATTGGTGGATATAGCGTTTTGGAAATAAACTCTTCAGATATGAAAATGGCGCATTTCTAAGTAAATAAATAATAAATAAATAAGTAAAAGAGTTATACCCGTTGACAACAACAAAAGTTAAAACATTTTAAAAACAGTGATTTTCAAACACTGTGTGATTCGTGGTGGCATGTAGAGCATGAAATTACCCTCCCTTGGGCTAGAAAGTCATTGCAAGTTTTGAAAATCACATGTTTTTTCTCTTTAAATCCTGTCACAGAGAAGCAATGTTATAGGACCTTTCTTCTCACATTTTAAACCACATATCATAGAAACACACTGTTTTAACATATGTAACAAATGTAACACTGGTTTGGTGCTGGAGATGATGAATATGAGGTTGAAAAGTGGCGGAATTGCCCTTTAAGTGATACATTAAATATATGAATTGTCCAGAGGCAGCACACACATGTCTATGTCTCTTAGGCCCACTGCCTCTTTAGGCCTAAATCTGTTCATTAGTTAGCGGGCATGGATGAAAACATCGTGTCATGACCAAATTAATATAAAAAGAGATACAAATACAACAAATATTTTTTATTGCTCATTTCTTTGGGGCGCTGACTCCCTTGTTTGATTGTCAAGCCAAGACACAGGTGTAAAAAACAAAAGTCTGAGCACAAAGTAACTTCCCTGTAATAAGACAAAATGTCAAACCTGAGGAACACATGGCTTTTCTGTTCATGCAATTAAAATTAATAGAGTAGAATTTGAATTTATTCCCACACACAGAGTAGGAGACCACAAGCCAGTCCCCAAAGGCCTTCTTCACTCAAGGACACTCCATTCTAGATTTCACTACAGTCTTTCACCAGAAGCTCAATCCAATTGAAATGATGAAGATATCAGGCTGAGCGCCAGTACGTTTTCAAGTACCCATGACAAACTACTCGATATCCGGCAATTCAGATAACGCTCTGCATCCCAAATGACACCCTATTCCCTATTTAGTGCCCTACTTTTGACCAGGACCCATAGGACTCTGGCAAAAGTAGTGCACTACAGGGAATAGGGTGCCATTTGGGGCGCATCCCACTTGTGTGTTGATTAATCAAAAAACACCAGATGGGCATGTATTATCAAGCCATGAAAAGTGATCAAAACAACACAGCCAAAGTGCTTGGGGATGGTCTAGTCGTAGTGCTGCTGAATCAGGACCAAGCATGTCCCCCCTGGTGACGTGAGTTTGAATCCCAAATCGGCAGCTTTAAATTCTGTCGTTCCTCCTCAATTTGTCTCATATTTACCAGGCCAACTGTTGCAAAAAAGAAAAAAAGAAACACGGCCATATTGATGAGAGGAGACCTTTAACAGATATTTTGTAAATCAATTCAAATTGACTTCAATTTGAAATGTGCAAGTCAATTCAAACAATGATTTCAAAAGACTTCATATGAAATAATCATGATTTAAATTTAAATTTAGCTCCTGAATTGACTTTAGAGAATAGAATTGACCCAAACCTTGGCCAATTACGGAAAAAGTTATTTCATTTTGTCAAACTGTGCCTAAAATGGTTGAATGATCATGCAGCACAGCTACGGTGCATGCCATCTCTTGGGCACCGTAGCTTCAGTTTGTTAATATGATCTCACACACCTAACTTACACTTCTTGGCACACCTCTAGTCACAACAGATTGTGTTCCACACACACACACACACACACACACACACACACACACAGGTACTAACACCCCGACCGAGGGCTGCCATGGTAACCTAAAGATAATTCACTTCTTACAAAGGTGTTAGAAAAACCCTTGGTGAGGTGATAGGAAGCCAATTATCTATAATGGGGTATTTCATTTACATTGTCTGAAGGTTGAAATTAGACTACCAGAGAATATCTCATGGCTATGTCTGGGTGGATTATAATAGGGCAGATATTTGGGCCACCCATTGCCTATTCACATACATTTCTTGATTTACTCCCTTGTCTCAAAGGAGTGACAGGGAGGGACTACAGTGTGTTGGAACCACAAATGAAAATGGGCTCTTTTGCTAACTTTTGATGTGAACACTGAAGTGTTGATTACAGTTTTTGGATTGCTTGAGCACATTTATCCAAACAGAATTCACTTTTTCAAAACAATTAACACACAGCCCCAAACTGAAACACGTTGGCCAAAATGACACATTTCATTTGCAAAATGCATAAAGACTCTCAAAACATGAAATACATGACACAAAAACATGTTATCTAATGAAAAGTTATTTCAATCAATTGTTATACAATGGCCCAATAAATACTAACTACAACTATCAATATATCCTAACATGGTTATCCCACTTTGATACTATAATTATAGTATGCACTATAAAAGGCAAGTAAACATATTATCACAGCATGGGCTGTATTCTTTTTTCCTAAAATGATTTTACTAAAGATGACCAATGCAGAAAGAATGTCACTCAAGAGCATGAATATGCAGAAACAAAATGTTATTTTACCTATTTCCATTTTAACTGAGAGCTGAACTCTCTTCCTCTATGGGCCCCTCTACCTCTCTTTTGTCCTTGCCCTCAGCCTCTTACTTTGTCCATTCATGCAAACAGCAACTCAGAGGTGACCTCATTAATGCATGGATAAGGACTGATTGCTGATTGAACAATTGTGCAAAGAAGTTTTGCACACATGCAGAAGTGGTTCACGTTCATGGGAGTAATTTGTATCAGCTGTGACCAAATGTTTTAATTTGGTTTGTCATGATTTACTCAACTGAGTTTTGCATCTTTTGTAGAGAGTTGTGTTTACTCTTTGCAAAAATGTGCTTAGCATTTGCATTGTGTGTGAAAGCAATGAGAAACGACTACAGTTTTGTAAAAAATAATACTGTTGTGCTCATTAGGTTATGATGGAGATCAAGTGGACCCCAGTTTCATTAAAAGTGTCTTAGCAATCGAGAAAAACTGTAATAGGCACTGTCCCTGTCAAATAAAAAATTCTGCAAAAATATAGTTAGAATTTGGTTTCCTGATTATCTGTGGTCATGAAAGAGCCTGTACCTCTTCTTAAAATGAGTAAGGGTGTGATTTGATCAATTCCTGTTTTGGATGCCCATTGAAAATAACAGGGGTTGTGTGGAAAAACAAAAATGTGTGTTTTGTTATTGGTTCAAATACCTCCTCAATTAAACTAAAAAATAAACTAAAATAATCCTGTTTTGTGCCTACCGAACATAACCCTGTTCTTTCACTTAGGCAAACATTATGACATAAAGTATACTGTATACTGTCTATAATACGACTCGATAATCCGAAAGTGATTGCGATTTTGGAATTCCACTAAAGACGTTGACCCTAGTTCAATTAGGTCTATAGCAATAATTTCATCCTAATATTCAATACAAGATCATTTATTGCAAGGATTTAAAACTGTCAAGATTTAACTGAGACGTCCTATAATCTCATTTAGTCTATGTCTATACTAGTCAGTCAGATATCTCCCTACTTTTTCAGCTCATGGGAAATTCTTAATCCGTGTTTTGTGTTTGGGATTATACAATTGCTTATGACGACATACTGTAATATATAATTTTAACCTCTTAAAAGGCAGGATGTGAATTCACCGCCATTTTGCTTTCTGTGATCATATGTTATAATGAGATAATAGTACATTCTTAGGGTTTTCTGAATTGCATTGCTCTTTAATTAACTCAAACTGATTTCACTTGGTATGCAGCAGACGCTGATGGTTAAGACTATCACACGTTAGTGGTAGTTTAATACCGTAAAATGAATTAAAATATAAATATAATTTCTTCCACATTTTCGGTAATTACACGAATACTGTGCATCTCTTCAAAAACAAATGCACACTCACTTACTTAGAACATGTCAGTGAAGACTTCACAGCTTTTGATAAGATAAATGATCAAAATCTATAACTCCCAAGATTAGGTGCATATTCCATGGCTATAAAACATGCACATGCACACACAGTTTGCATGCGTTTCAGAACTACCAAGAAGATGGACACATGATGCCCTTAACACAAAGCATTGTGAACTAGTGACATGTCAACTGCAGCTCAATCTCCCCACAGGGATCAATAAACAATGAATCTCTATCCAGTCTAATCAAACCACGAATGATAGCACATGATGCTAGCATGCCGTACCATACCATGATAGCATATGATAGCATGCCCAAATACATGTAACATATACCCTCCACTCTCTAACATGCTGCATATGTAACAACCCCCATGTCATTTGGGGTACAGTATGTCTATGTGTGACGTTCTCACTGGTGGCCCAACGGCACAAGGCACGTCAGCCATGGTAGTTGTTTCATTGACTGTGGTAATTTGATTTCCTGCAGTGTCACCCTCATCACCCGCTTCAGATTACGAGGCCAATGTTTCTGCGTGAGCGAGCGACACACAGGCCGTGAGCCAGAATGAGATGTGCGAGAAAAGAAAATACACACAGAATATATACTGAACTAAAATATAAACGCGTGTTGGTAATATGTTTCATGAGCTAAAATATAAGATCCCAGAAATGTTCCTACAGTTAGTTTCAGAGTGGGTGGCAAGGAATAAGTTAGTCCCAAATATTTATAAAACTAAAAGCATTGTATTTGGGACAAATCATTCACTAAACCCTAAACCTCAACTCAATCTTGTAATAAATAATGTGGAAATTGAACAAGTTGAGGTGACTAAACTGCTTGGAGTAACCCTGGATTGTAAACTGTCATGGTCAAGTCATATTGATACAACAGTAGCTAAGATGGGGAGAAGTCTGTCCATAATAAAGCGCTGCTCTACCTTCTTAACAGCACTATCAACAAGGCGTGTCCTACAGGCCCTAGTTTTGTCACACCTGGACTACTGTTCAGTCGTGTGGTCAGGTGCCACAAAAATGGACTAAGGAAAATTGCAATTGGCTCAGAACAAGGCAGCACGACTGGCCCTTGGATGTACACAGAGCTAACATTAATAATATGCATGTCAATCTCTCCTGGCTCAAAGTGGAGGAGAGATTGACTTCATCAATACTTGTATTAATGAGAGGTATTGACATGTTGAGTGCACCGAGCTGTCTGTTTGAACTACTGGCGCAAAGCTTGGAAACCCATGCATACCCTACAAGACATGCCACAAGAGGTCTCTTCACAGTCCCCAAGTCAAGAACAGACTATGGGAGGCGCACAGTACTACATAGAGCCATGACCACATGGAATTCTATTCCACGTCAAGTAACTGATGCAAGCAGTAAAATTAGATGTAAAAAACAGATACAAATAAACCTTATGGAACAGCAGGGACTGTGAAGCAACACAAACATAGGCACAGACACATGCATACACATGATAACATACGCACTATACACACACACATGGATTTTGTATTGTAGATATGTGGTAGTGGTGGAGTAGGGGCCTGAGGGCACACAGTGTGTTGTGAAACCTGTGAATGTATTGTTATGTTTTAAAAATTGTATAGCTGCCTTAATTTTGCTGGCAGACGCTAATGGGGATCCATAATAAATAAAGGCCCTGGTGGTGGGAGCAGGGCCACTGACTGACAGCACCTCTCAACTACCTTGTCTCACTATCCTGTCAGTGCAGTAACTGACTAATGGCTGTGTTCCATATCAATCTGTGTGCGCGCACACGCGTGCTTGTGTGTCCAGTTAGGTCATTAGACAGGTTTCCATTGGCCCAGGTTTATTAGACAAAAGCATTGTCTCAATGCCTAGGGCGGCAGAACGGCCAGAACAGGCCCTGTTCATTGAACCTTCTTTATTGCGACAAATGATGATGGAAACTGGGTTATTCAAGTAAATGATGATTGCCGAAGAATTTTGAAGGTATGCGGGGCATCTGATGTCATCACGTAACTATAAAGCTTCACCCCACATTTAATTCTTAATGCCTACTGTTTACAAAATCAATTTCTTCAACTATAAAAATAATGTTTCTTTGCAGGACAAGGATTGCCCTGACTTTCAAGAATGCCTGAATTGCTTCACCTTGCTTTTCTGGTTGGCTGGCAAGTTTCACCATCCAATTATTTCAGATCTACAGGAGGGCAAGTTTCACCATGGCACGGGCCGTGACAAAACTATAATTGGCACATAAGAATTATTAGAATATGGCAAATATAAGTGAATTATTTCATTCTATCCTTGCTGGCTTTCGCAGGCTACCTGAGACATGAACGAGATAGGTAGTATGGCATACAGGCTGTCACCAGTTTATTATTGTGCAATTTGCCTAAATGGGTAATGGAAACACCATAAAAAAAATATATATATAATAATGTGACGTCATTTCATCCAGCTGTTTTTATCGACACAACATAGTTCAATGGAAACGCACCCTAGCAGGCAATTGTCGCATTTATTTTCTAAATGTTGACAAAAAATCTATGGACAAGGTCATGGAAACATAACTAATGTCAGTTTAATAAGGGCTTAAGGCAAAGAGAAGAGAATAAGTGATTTGGGGGGTGTCTTTACTTGGCTCTGCAAGCCTGCAGTCAGATATATCCAAGCAAACAGCTGGAGTTAATCTAGTACTCCCTTCATCTTGGTTGTGTTCACTGGGCACAAAATGGAAGAAAACGGAGAGGTATAATAAAACGGGGAGGTATAACCTGAACTCATCCTATAAGAAACAATCATTATCGTTGCATGTTTTACTATGGTGTTCCCTAATGAATACAACCTACAGTAGTTGAGTGTTTCTTTCCCTGTGTGTTTCTTTCTCATATTGTAAAGGATAATCTTTCTCTGTTGGGTCATGCTTGGATGTGAACTACATGTGACAGGTTTTTTTTCTTCCCAAGAACAGATTGAGCGAGGGTCAGTTGTGCTAGTGCAGTATATTCTAAGTTGTTGTGTTGTGGTGTGTTGTGTTGGACTTCAACCAAAGTCACTGCTGGCAAACTACTGAGGCAGAAAAGGACTCCCTGAAATTCCTCACCAAGTTATTTTAAATCAATGAACTTGTCGGTTACCAGTGCCGCTATGGCGGTAGGTACGGGTTTCCTGAATACCAAATGAACCCCTAGTCCCTGTCCCGTAGGCACTAGATCTGAGAGGATTGGATATGCCTCCGCAATATGGCCACAATTCCACCAGGCCGATCAGAGGGCAAGATGGAGCTACCACTATATTGCTTACATCTATGCAATGTTCTCAGATCTACACAAGTGCCTAGGTAAGGGCTGGGCTGGGGCTAGTAGTTGATTTGGAAGTTAAGATTGCAGCTGCTCTCTACTCTGGCTCTTCCTGCCAGAAGCCACACCTCCTTTTTAATTAGTGAAGCACAGGTGTTCTGCATTAAGTCAGGGAATCTGTTAAATAGTCACACAGAATCAGTTAACAAGCAGTATTCAACCTCTCCCATTTCAATAACTTTTCATCCGTCAAGTCCTATTGGATTATTGGTCTCAAGGGAAATTCAACTATCATAGACTGTGCTGGAGTCTGGTCAAATGGCAGTGCAGCCCTCTCTGGACCCCATGTTACCCCTAGAGACATGGGTTCTGATCCTGGGTCTGCCCGTAGGTTCCCCTTTTCATCCTACCTTTCCCCTTTCATTTATCTCCCTATCTTCACCTCTCTCTGAAAAACAACAAGAAAAAGTATTAAAGACCTTTGGGTCCACAGTATTTAGATCCTTGAGATCCAGGTTTAGATAACAGCGTGTTTTCCTTCACGACACTACTATTGAGAGCAATCTATTTATAATTCATAATCTATCTTTGCATTATGGATGAAAGGACAGTTGTTTTTGTTAGGTACTGAGAGAGAGGAGTGTGTAGGGACGTTGTCAGTGGGTCGCCCAAATAGCTCAGAAGAGCTTATTTAGTATGACTCACCGTTCCACAACAATAAACACAGCCGCCATCCACTTAGCTGGGTCCCTGAACCCTCCCTGGTTCTACTTATTAGTTTTCCTCTGATGGAGGGAGGAGGGAAGTTGAACTCAATTAGTGAACACCATGTCTGGACGCGGGCAGTAAGCCATTGTCCCACAGTGATCAGCCAAAGTAAGCCTTACCATCATGGCTCTCAGTTCTGGCCACATTGGCCAGCACTGGGCCCGGCTGAGATATGTGGGGGAAGGCAAGGCCAAAGAACAAAAATAGGACTGCACTCTGGTAAATAAACTTCAACTGACATGTTTTTTATGCCGCAATAACGTTTCGGGCATGAGCCCTTCTTCAGCGTTCAAGGCAATGGCAATCAATGTCACAACAACAATACCACACAGTTGGGCATAATTATACATTCACAGTCAGTATTAGCCCAATCAAGAGATCCCAGCATAGGGAGCTGTGGGGGAAACCATACAGATCAAATAAAGATAGTCACACAATACAAATACATTGTGATGTAATTACCTAAATGTTTGGCCTGTTTATAACCTACTACAAAAAAACATACTACAAGAAAAACAACATTCCTCATTAAGGCCTGCTGGGGCAAGAGTGCCCAAGCGGTCTATCCAATATGTCTCTCTTTGGAGAAGTAATTATCCCTATCTCCTCCTCTATGTGGCCCCTTCACCAATTCAATACCTGTATTAACGTAAGGCACTTAGTTCATGATTATGGCTATTGAAATGCCTGGCAACAGGTGATTTTTCATCATGGTCGCGAATGGAGCTCTTATGCTCACATATCCTTGTCTTAAATTTACATTTGGTCTTACCCACATAATAAAAGTTACAGGAACACTTAAGGAGATATACAACATATTTCGTGCTACATGTTATTCTACCTCTAACCTTTATCCTCTCGAATGGGATGGATAAGAGAGTTCCCTCTGGTTATGGCATAACAGTGGACATAGTTGTGACAAGGGAAATTGCCATCTGGAATGATAGACGTAAATTGTGATGCTTTTTTCTTAGGCAATCTGACCGTACTAAACAATCCCGTAAATTTGAGGGTCTCTTATAGCAAAACCTCGGGGGGGATTCAAACGCTTTACCAAAGCTGGGGTCACTGTGTAATATGTGCCAATGTCTATTAACCACTTCCTTGATCGATCTTGAAATAGGACTGTAGGTGGACACCAAAGTTGCAGAGAGAGGAGAGCGATTCCTTTGACGTGACTGCAATAATGCCTTCCACTCACTTTGTCTTGCTCTCTTAAGGCAATTGTCCAATAATTCTTCTTTATACCCTCTTCTTTTGAATCGTTCACATTGAAGGCCCACAGCAGACTATGTAGGGAATTAATGTATTCATGCCAGTGACATCTATAGCTTCATAGCCTTTAGGAAGGAACATGAACTACCCACTGGGTAAAACTGGGGTAATCAACGTTGTTTCCACGCCATAGAAAAATAAATCAAATCAAGGTGATGACGTTGAAAAAGTAATCGACGTAAGGGAATTTTTAACCTAAATCCAATGACAAGGTGACATTTTTTGTTAATTTCCCGTTGAATTCACATTAGTTGACAACTCAGCCAAATGTAAATCAAAACTAGACGTTGAACTGATGTCTGTGCCCAGTGGGTAGTTTTCAATGCAGAGGCGCCTTTGCACCACTTCCTGGAAATCTATGCAACCAAGTCACAGGATGAGAAGTGGAAGCACTGGCAGGTGAAATCCTCAATGAACATTGATGAGAAGAACCTTGTGGTTAAATTTTGGACGGAAAGAGTGGCTGACGAAGATGTCGACGGCTTGATCGAGATATACTGCACCATTCTACAGCCAGCTGTGAAGCCTGTAGATAAGTATGGTATCTGGTACGGAGTGAGAAAGTACAGGGTGAAGTTGAAGAAGGGAAGGACGGGAGAGCTGTTAGAGTTGCCGAACACAATCGCCTTGGGCCCCTACAGTGGTAGGGTTTTCTACCCCAGACAGGCCCTTCTCTGCTTCATCTGTAACCTTGCTGACCTTCAAGCCAAAGAATGCACAACCATCAAGTGAAGGCGCTGTGGATCCCTTGGCCACAAGGCCAGAGAATGTAACAACACCAGCAAATGCACCATATGTGATAAAACCAGCCACTCCTTCTTCGACTACCCAGAGTCCTATGCATATCGGACTATACAGAGCATTCGGAAAGTATTCAGACCCCTTGATTTTTTCCAAATTTTGTTACGTTACAGCCGTATTCTAAAATTGATTAAATTGTTTGTTTTTTCCCTCATCAATTTACACAAAATACCGCATAATGACAAAGCAAAAACAGGTTTTTAGAAATGCTTGCTAATTTATTCAAATCT
>CM072244.1:4656014-4685534 GCA_036851935.1 Coregonus suidteri
CACTGTCTGTCTCGAGATCGGGGTGCTCGGGGAGATCTCGAGGTGCTCGGGGGCCACCACACAAACAACACTGTCTGTCTCGAGATCGGGGTGCTCGGGGGCCACCACAAACAACACTGTCTGTCTCGAGATCGGGGTGCTCGGGGGCCACCACAAACAACACTGTCTGTCTCGAGATCGGGGTGCTCGGGGGCCACCACAAACAACACTGTCTGACGAACTCCACCATTAAAACCTTTACTGTGTCTCCCTTTCAGAGGAAGACAGCGGATATGTAGTCTGCATCCCAAATTACACCCCATTCCTTATATAGTGCACTTCTTTTGACCAGGGTTCTCTGTTCAAAAGTATATAGGAAATAGGGTGCAATTTGGAACATACACGTAACCTTCCCCAAACAAAAATCCCCCTCTCCTTCTGCCCGCTCTGCCGTTTGCTTTGTTATTTTAGCCGAGCGTCTTATTTCTCTCTGATGTAGGGATGAAGTGGGGGGCAGAGTTCAACTCACGATTTCCGCTGAAGGCTGTGGGCCTGAATGACTCTATATGACTGATTTGAACAAGATCATCTTATAAAAGCATAGCTCTCTGATTATTTTCTCTTTCATGGGATACAGACAGTTATTATGTAGGGTTAGGCTTCACGTTTTCGTTTTGCATTACCTGGTGATGGTGAGGAGTGACGTTGCTTGACAGGTTGAGCAGTCATGCTGGCCATCTCAGAAGGGGGGGGGGGGGGGGGGGGTGATCTCTCGTTGTCCTCGTTGTCTCTGGTTCTTCTTGGAAGGCCAGTCACCTATGTTGACCTCACTCTCAGAAAGAATGGAGTCACTGGTGTACTCAATATCAGACACGCTTTCAAAGTCGTCTTCCTCCGCGCTGTCACTCTCCTTCTCGCTCGATGACTGACTGGTCTTGCTCTCGGTTTGCTTGTCTTCAGGCTTCTGTTGCTGGTGTTCCTGTTCTGTTGGTTCTTCGCTGGAAGCTGTCTGTCCTCTCTCAGCTGGGGGGGCACTAGGTGGTTCTACTCGGACTCCCTCTTATATACAGTTCATTCAGAAAGTATTCAGACCCCTTCCCTTTTTCCACATTTTGTTATGTTACAGCCTTATTCTAAAATGGACTAAATTTTTTTTCCCCTCATCAATCTACACACACTACCCCATAATGACAAAGCAAAAACAGCTTTTAATTTTTTTTGGCAGAAAAAACACAAGAAAACAGAAATACCTTATTTACGTATATATTCAGACCCTTTGTTATGAGACTAGAAATTGAGCTCAGGTGCATCCTGTTTCCATCCTTAAAATGTTTCTAAAACTTGATTGGAGTCCACCTGTGGTAATTCGAAATTGAGCTCAGGTGCATCCTGTTTCCACTGATCATCCATGAGATGTTTCTACAACTTGATTGGAGTGCACCTGTGGTAAATTCTATTGATTGGACATGATTTGGAAAGGCACACACCTGTCTATATAAGATCCCACAGTTGACAGTGCATGTCAGAGCAAAAACCAAGCCATGAGGTCGAAGGAATTGTCCGTAGAGCTCCGAGACAGGATTGTGTCGAGGCACATATCTGGTGAAGGGTACCAACAATTGTCTGCAGCATTGAAGGTCCCCAAGAACACAGTGGCCTCTACCATTCTTAAATGGAAGAAGTTTGGAATACAAAGACTCTTCCTAGAGCTGGCCGCCCCGCCTAACTGAGCAATCGGGGGAGAAGGGCCTTGGTCAGGGAGGTGACCAAGAACCCGATGGTCACTCTGACAGAGCTCCAGAGTTCCTCTGCGGAGATGGGAGAACCTTCCAGAAGGACAACCATCTGTGGCCAGATGGAAGCCACTCCTCAGTTAAAGGCACATGACAGCCCGCTTGGAGTTTGCCAAAAGGCACCTAAAGGACTCTCAGACCATGAGACACCCTCCCTACGGTGAAGCATGGGGGTGGCAGCATCATGGTGTGGGGATGTTTTTCAGTGGCAGGAACTGGGAGACTAGTCAGGATCAACATTTACATTTACATTTTAGTCATTTAGCAGACACTCTTATCCAGAGCGACTTACAGTTAGTGAATACATATATTATTATTTTTTATACTGGCCCCCCATGGGAATCAAACCCACAACCCTGGCGTTGCAAAACGCCATGCTCTATCAACTGAGCTACATCCCTGCCGGCCATTCCCTCCCCTACCCTGGACGACACTGGCCCAATTGTGCGCCGCCCATGAGTCTCCCGGTCGCGGCCGGCTGCGACAGAGCCTGGATTCGAACCAGGATCTCTAGTGGCACAGTTAGCACTGCGATGCAGTGCCTTAGACCACTGCGCCACTCAGGAGACCTCTTCAAGGGAAAGATGAACGGAGCAAAGTACAGAGAGATCCTTGATGAAAACCGGCTCCAGAGCGCTCAGGACCTCAGACTGGGACGAAGGTTCACCCTCCAACAGGACAACGACCCTAGGCACACAGCCAACGCAACGCAGGAGTGGCTGCGAGACAAGTCTCTGAATGTCCTTGAGTGGCCCAGCCAGAGCCCGGACTTGAACCTGATCAAACATCCCTGGACAGACTTGAAAATAGCTGTGCAGCGAAACTCCCCATCCAACCTGACAGAGCTTGAGAGGATCTGCAGAGCAGAATGGTAGAAACTCCCCAAATACAGGTTTGCCAAGCTTGTAGTGTCATACCCAAGAACACTCGAGGCTGTAACCACTGCCAAAGGTGCTTTAACAAAGTACTGAGTAAAGGGTCTGAATACTTATGTAAATGTAATATTTCAGATTTTTAATAAATTAGCAAGCATTTCTAAAAACCTGTTTTTTCTTTGTCATTATGGGGTATTGTGTGTAAATTGATGAGGGAAAAAAACAATTTAATCAATTTTAGAATACGGCTGTAACGTAACAAAATGTGGAAAAAGTCAAGCGGTCTGAATACTTTCCGAATGCTCTGTATAGTCCTATATGCATAGGACTCTGGGTAGTCGAAGAAGGAGTGGCTGGTTTTTATCACATATGGTGCATTTGCTGGTGTTGTTACATTCTCTGGCCTTGTGGCCAAGGGATCCATAGCGCCTGCACTTGATGGTTGTGCATTCTTTGGCTTGATGGTCAGCAAGTTTACAGATGAAGCAGAGTAGGACCTGTCTGGGGTAGAAAACCCTACCACTATAGGGGCCCAAGGCAATTGTGTTCGGCTACTCTAACAGCTCTCCCGTCCTTCCCTTCTTCAACTTCACCCTGTACTGTCTCACTCCGTACCAGATACCATACTTATCTACAGGCTTCACAGCTGGCTGTAGAATGGTGCAGTATATCTCGATCAAGCCGTCGACATCTTCATCAGCCACTCTTCCCGTCCAAAATTTAACCACAAGGTTCTTCTCATCAATGTTCATTGAAGATTTCACCTGCCAGTGCTTCCACTTCTCATCCTGTGACTTGGTTGCATAGATTTCCAGGAAGTGGTGCAAAGGCGCCTCTACGTTGAAAACGACCCACTGGGCACAGACATCAGTTCAACGTCTGGTTTTGATTTACATTTGGTTGAGTTGTCAACTAATGTGAATTCAACGGGAAATTAACCAAAAATGTCACCTTGTCATTGGATTCAGGTTAAAAGTTGTGTGAAAAAAATACAATTACCTTACGTCGATTACTTTTTGCAAATCCAATCAGTTTTCCACGTCGATTCAACGTCATCACCTTGATTTTATTAATTTTTCTATGGTGTGGAAACAACGTTGATTCAACCAGTTTTACCCAGTGGGTAGTTCATGTTCCTTCCTAAAGGCTATGAAGCTATAGATGTCACTGGCATTAATCCATTAATTCTGCTGTGGGCCTTCAATGTGAACGATTCAAAAGAAGAGGGTATAAAGAAGAATTATTGGACAATTGCCTTAAGAGAGTAAGACAAAGTGAGTGGAATGCATTATTTTAGCCACGTCAAAGGAGTCCCTCTCCTCTCTCTGCAACGTTGGTGTCCACCTACAGTCCTATTTCAAGATCGATCAAGGAAGTGGTTAATAGACATTGGCACATATTACACAGTGACCCCAGCTTTGGTAAAGTGTTTGAATCCCCCCCGAGGTTTTGCTATAAGAGACACTGAAATTTACGGGATTGCTTAGTAAGGTCAGATTGCCCAAGAAAACAGCATCACATTTTACGTTTATCATTCCAGATGGCAATTTCCCTTGTCACAACTGTCCACTGTTATGCCATGACCAGAGGGAACTCTCTTATCCATCCCATTCGAGAGGAGAATAACATGTAACACGAAATATGTTGTACAGTGAGGGAAAAAAGTATTTGATCCCCTGCTGATTTTGTACGTTTGCCCACTGACAAAGACATGATCAGTCTATAATTTTAATGGTAGGTTTATTTGAACAGTGAGAGACAGAATAACAACAACAAAATCCAGAAAAACTCATGTCAAAAATGTTATCAATTGATTTGCATTTTAATGAGGGAAATAAGTATTTGACCCCTCTGCAAAACATGACTTAGTACTTGGTGGCAAAACCCTTGTTGGCAATCACAGAGGTCAGACGTTTCTTGTAGTTGGCCACCAGGTTTGCACACATCTCAGGAGGGATTTTGTTCCACTCCTCCTTGCAGATCTTCTCCAAGTCATTAAGGTTTCGAGGCTGACGTTTGGCAACTCAAACCTTCAGCTCCCTCCACAGATGTTCTATGGCATTAAGGTCTTTTGACTGAATAGGCCACTCCAGGACCTTAATGTGCTTCTTCTTGAGCCACTCTTTTGTTGCCTTGGCCGTGTGTTTTGGGTCATTGTCATGCTGGAACACCCATCCACGACCCATTTTCAATGCCCTGGCTGAGGGAAGGAGGTTCTCACCCAAGATTTGACGGTACATGGCCCCGTCCATCGTCCCTTTGATGCGGGGAAGTTGTCCTGTCCCCTTAGCAGAAAAACACCCCCAAAGCAAAATGTTTCCACCTCCATGTTTGACGGTGGGGATGGTGTTCTTGGGGTCATAGGCAGCATTCCTCCTCTTCCAAACACGGTGAGTTGAGTTGATGCCACAGAGCTCCATTTTGGTCTCATCTGACCACAACACTTTCACCCAGTTCTCCTCTGAATCATTCAGATGTTCATTGGCAAACTTCAGACGGGCATGTATATGTGCTTTCTTGAGCAGGGGGACCTTGCGGGCGCTGCAGGATTTCAGTCCTTCACGGTGTAGTGTGTTACCAATTGTTTTCTTGGTGACTATGGTCCCAGCTGCCTTGAGATCATTGACAAGATCCTCCCGTGTAGTTCTGGGCTGATTTCTCACCGTTCTCATGATCATTGCAACTCCACGAGGTGATATCTTGCATGGAGCCCCAGGCCGAGGGAGATTGACAGTTATTTTGTGTTTCTTCCATTTGCTAATAATCGCACCAACTGTTGTCACCTTCTCACCAAGCTGCTTGGCGATGGTCTTGTAGCCCATTCCAGCCTTGTGTAGGTCTACAATCTTGTCCCTGACATCCTTGGAGAGCTCTTTGGTCTTGGCCATGGTGGAGAGTTTGGAATCTGATTGATTGATTGCTTCTGTGGACAGGTGTCTTTTATACAGGTAACAAACTGAGATTAGGAGCACTCCCTTTAAGAGTGTGCTCCTAATCTCAGCTCGTTACCTGTATAAAAGACACCTGGGAGCCAGAAATCTTTCTGATTGAGAGGGGGTCAAATACTTATTTCCCTCATTAAAATGCAAATCAATTGATAACATTTTTGACATGCGCTTTTCTGGATTTTGTTGTTGTTATTCTGTCTCTCACTGTTCAAATAAACCTACCATTAAAATTATAGACTGATCATGTCTTTGTCAGTGGGCAAACGTACAAAATCAGCAGGGGATTAAATACTTTTTTCCCTCACTGTATATCTCCTTAAGTGTTCCTGTAACTTTTATTATGTGGGTGATATATTAATTTGTATTTTAAGAATAATGACTAAAGGATTTCACCCCAAATACAGTATAAATGTGTGAACGGTGTTAGAGTTATAATGTCAACCCACTAACAGAGGGGGGGGGAGTTAGAAACTGTTGAGAAAGCATTCCAGGGTGAAGGGGACTAAGAAACGGTTTAAAGGTGGGCGGAGCAAAGTGCCTTTGTGTGTCAAGGGATATAAAAGCTGTATGTATGTTTTTTGGCGCCAGAGCTCTCCATGATTAAAAATACAGATCATTCTTGCTGGTTGCGGACCTTTGTTTAATTCATGATTAAACCAGAGAATTTACACCCTCTGGGAATTATTCAGATCATTAAGTTTGATTAATTAGAGATAGAAATTCTCGTGACAGTGGGTAAGACCAAACGTGAACTTAAGACAAGGATATGTGAGCATAAGAGCTCCATTTGCGACCATGATGAAAAATCACCTGTTGCCAGGCATTTCAATAGCCATAATCATGAACTAAGTTCCTTACGTTAATACAGGTATTGAATTGGTGAAGGGGCCACATAGAGGAGGAGATGGGGATAAATGACTTCTCCAAAGAGAGACATATTGGATAGACCGCTTGGGCACTCTTGCCCCAGCAGGCCTTAATGTGGAATGTTATTTTTCTTGTAGAATGTTTTTTTGTAGTAGGTTATAAACAGGCCAAACATTTAGGTAATTACATCACAATGTATTTGTATTGTGTGTCTATCTTTATTTGATTTTTATGGTTTCCCCCACAGCTCCCTATGCTGGGATCTCTTGATTGGGCCAATACTGACTGTGAATGTATAATTATGCCCAACTGTGTGGTATTGATGTTGTGACATTGATTGTCATTGCCTTGAACGCTGAAGAAGGGCTCATACCCGAAACGTTCGTGAGGCATAAAAAATATGTCAGCTGAAGTTTATTTACCAGAGTCCAGTCCTATTTCGGTTCTTTGGCCTTGCCTTCCCCAACATATCTCAGCCGGGCCCAGTGCTGGCCAATGTGGCCAGAACTGAGAGCATGATGGTAAGGCTTACTTTGGCTGATCACTGTGGGACAATGGCTTACTGCCCCCGTCCAGACGTGGTGTTCACTAATTGAGTTCAACTTCCCTCCTCCCTCCATCAGAGGAAGACTAATAAGTAGAACCAGGGAGGGTTCAGGGACCCAGCTAAGTGGATGGCGGCTGTGTTTATTGTTGTGGAACGGTGAGTCATACTAAATAAGCTCTTCTGAGCTATTTGGGCTACCCGCTGACAACCTCTCTACACACTCCTCTCTCTCAGTACCTAACAAAAACAACAGTCCTTTCATCCATAATGCAAAGATAGATTATGAATTATAAATAGATTGCTCTTAATAGTAGTGTCGTGAAAACACGCTGTTATCTCAACCTGGATCTCAAGGATCTAAATACTGTGGACCCAAAGGTCTTTAATACTTTTTCTTGTTGTTTTTCAGAGAGAGGTGAAGATAGGGAGATAAATGAAAGGGGATAGGTAGGATGAAAAAGGGGAACCTACGGGCAGACCCAGGATCAGAACCCATGTCTCTAGGGGTAACATGGGGTCCAGAGTGGGCTGCACTGCCATTTGACCAGACTCCAGCACAGTCTATGATAGTTTAATTTCCCTTGAGACCAATAATCCAATAGGATTTGACGGATGAAAAGCTATTGAAATGGGAGAGGTTGAATACTGCTTGTTAACTGATTCTGTGTATCTATTTAACATGTTCCCTGACTTAATGCAGAACACCTGTGCTTCACTAATTAAAAAGGAGGTGTGGCTTCTGGCAGGAAGAGCCAGAGTAGAGAGAGATAGCTAGGAGAGCAGCTGCAATCTTAACTTCCAAATCAACCACTAGCCCCAGCCCTTACCTAGGCACTTGTGTAGATCTGAGAAGATTGCATAGATGTTAGCAATATAGTGGTAGCTCCATCTTGCCCTCTGATAGGCCTGGTGGAATTGTGGCCATATTGCGGAGGCATATCCAATCCTCTCAGATCTAGTGGGACCAGGGGTTCATTTGGTATTCAGGAAACCCGTACCTACCGCCATAGCAGCATTGGTAACCGACAAGTTCATTGATTTAAAAGAACTTGGTTAGGAATTTGAGGGAGTCCTTTTCAGCTTCAGTAGTTTGCCACCAGTGAAGTCCAACACAACACAACAACTTAGAATATACTGCGCTAGCACAACTGTCCCTCGCTCAATCTGTTCTTGGGAAGAAAAAAAAACCTGTCACATGTAGTTCACATCCAAGCATGACCCAACAGAGAAAGATTATCCTTTACAATATGGGAAAGAAACACACAGAGAAAGAAACACACAACTACTGTAGGTTGTATTCATTAGGGCACACCATAGCAAAACGTTTCAAAACGTGTAACAATAATGACTGTTTCTTATAGGATGAGTTCAGGTTGTACCTCCCCGTTTTATTATACCTCCCCGTTTTCTTCCATTTTGTGCCCAGTGAACACAACCAAGATGAAGGGAGTTCTAGATTAAATCCAGCTGTTTGCTTGGATATATCTGACTGCAGGCTTGCAGAGCCAAGTAAAGACACCCCCCAAATCACTTCTTCTCTTCTCTTTGCCTTAAGCCCTTATTAAACTGACATTAGTTATGTTTCCATGACCTTGTCCATAGATGTTTTGTGAACATTTAGAAATGTTGCATAGAAAATAAATGCGACAATTGCCTGCTAGGGTGCGTTTCCATTTAACTATCTGGTGTCGATAAAAACAGCTGGATGAAATGACGTCACATTACACATATTTTTAAAAAAATGGTGTTTCCATTACCCATTTAGGCAAATTGCGCAATAATAAACTGGCCTGTATGCCGTCCTACCTATCTGTTTCATGTCTCAGGTAGCCTGCGAAAGCCAGCCAGGATAGAATGCAATAATTCACTTATATTTGCCATATTCTAATAATTCTTATGTGCCAACGTATTGTCACGGCCCGTGCCATGGTGAAACTTGCCCTCCTGTAGATCTGAAATAATTGGATGGTGAAACTTGCCTGCCAACCAGAAAAGCAAGGTGAAGCAATTCAGGCATTCTTGAAAGTCAGAACAATCCTTGTCCTGCAAAGAAACATTATTTCTATAGTTGAAGAAGTTGATTTTGCAAACAGTAGGCATTAAGAATTAAATGTGGGGTGAAGCTTTATAGTTAAGTGATGACATCAGGTGCCCCGCATACCTTCAAAATTCTTCGGCAATCATCATTTACTCGAAAAACATTTCCATCATCATTTGTCGCAATAAAGAAGGTTCAATAAACAGGGCCTGTTCTGGCCGTTCTGCCGCCCTAAGTGAGACACAAATATATTTTTTGAGACAATGCTTTTGTCGAATAAACCTGGGCCAATGGAAACCTGTCTAATTACTTAACTGGACACACAAGCACACGTGTGCGCGCACACAGATTGATATGGAACATAGCCATTAGTCGGTTACTTCACTGACAGGATAGTGAGACAAGGTAGTTGAGAGGTGCTGTCAGTCAGTGGCCCTGCTCCCACCACCAGGGCCTTTAGGCACTTGTGTAGATCTGAAAGGATTTGTATTTATTATGGATCCCCATTAGCTGCTGCCAGCAAAATTAAGGCAGCTATACAATTTTTAAAACATTACAATACATTCACAGGTTTCACAACACACTGTGTGCCCTCAGGCCCCTACTCCACCACTACCACATATCTACAATACAAAATCCATGCGTGTGTGTATAGTGTGTATGTTATCGTGTGTATGCATGTGTCTGTGCCTATGTTTGTGTTGCTTCACAGTCCCTGCTGTTCCATAAGGTTTATTTGTATCTGTTTTTTAAATCTAATTTTACTGCTTGCATCAGTTACTTGATGTGGAATAGAATTCCATGTGGTCATGGCTCTATGTAGTACTGTGCGCCTTCCATAGTCTGTTCTGGACTTAGGGACTGTGAAGAGACCTCTTGTGGCATGTCTTGTGGGGTATGCATGGGTATCTGAGCTGTGTGCCAGTAATTCAAACAGACAACTCGGTGCATTCAACATGTCAATACCTCTCATTAATACAAGTAGTGATGAAGTCCATCTCTCCTCCACTTTGAGCCAGGAGAGATTGACATGCATATTATTAATGTTAGCTCTGTGTACATCCAAGGGCCAGTCGTGCTGCCCTGTTCTGAGCCAATTGAAATTTTCCTAAGTCCATTTTTGTGGCACCTGACCACACGACTCAACAGTAGTCCAGGTGTGACAAAACTAGAGCCTGTAGGACCTGCCTTGTTGATAGTGCTGTTAAGAAGGTAGAGCAGCACTTTATTATGGACAGACTTCTCCCCATCTTAGCTACTGTTGTATCAATATGTTTTGACCATGACAGTTTACAATCCAGGGTTACTCCAAGCAGTTTAGTCACCTCAACTTGTTCAATTTCCACATTATTTATTACAAGATTGAGTTGAGGTTTAGGGTTTTTAATGATTTGTCCCAAATACAATGCTTTTAGTTTTATAAATATTTAGGACTAACTTATTCCTTGCCACCCACTCTGAAACTAACTGCAGCTCTTTGTTAAGTGCTGCAGTCATTTCAGTCGCTGTAGTAGCTGATGTTTATAATGTTGAGTCATCCGCATACATAGACACACTGGCTATACTTATGTTTTGTTTTACCCCATATGTAACTCTGTGTTGTTGTTTTTATCACACTGCTTTGCTTTATCTTGGCCGCAGTTGTAAATGAGAACTTGTTCTCAACTGGCTTACCTGGTTAAATAAAGGTGCAATAAAAATAAATAAATAAAATACTCAAAGCCAGTGGCAAGACATCAGTAAAGATTGAAAAAAGTAAGGGGCCTAGACAGCTGCCCTGGGGAATTCCTGATTCTACATGGATTATCTTGGCGAGGCTTCCATTAAAGAACACCCTCTGTGTTATGTTAGACAGGTAACTCTTTATCCACAATATAGCAGGGGGTGTAAAGCCATAACACATACGTTTTTCCAGCAGCAGACTATGATCGATAATGTCAAAAGCCGCACTGAAGTCTAACAAAACAGCCCCCACAATCTTTTTAACATCAATTTCTCTCAGCCAATCATCAGTTATTTGTGTAAGTGCTGTGCTTGTTGGATGTCCTTCCCTATAAGCATGCTGAAAGTCTGTTGTCAATTTGTTTACTGTAAAATAGCATTGTATCTGGTCAAACACAATTTTTTCCAAAAGTTTACTAAGGGTTGGTAACAGGCTGATTGGTCGGCTATTTGAGCCAGTAAAGGGGGCTTTACTATTTTTAGGTAGCGGATTGGATTGGTCTAATTTCTCTTGGCCTATCAGAAGGTGAAGTGGAGCTTCACCTTCTGATACCTATCCAATCCTTCAATAGATTAATAAATCCATCTTTAGTAGATGTGGATATTTCGAATGGACATGTTTCACTTGTGTCCTTTCAAATAACATTTCACTGCAATATATTTCCTTTCTGTTTATTAATTCTACACTGAACAAAAATAATATATGGATTTCACATGACTGGGAATACAGATATGCACCTGTTGGTCACAGATACCTTTAAAAAAGGTAGGGGCGTGGATCAGAAAACCAGTCAGTATGTGGTGTGACCACCATTTGCCTCATGCAGCGCAACACATCTCCTTCGCATAGAGTTGATCAGGCTGTTGATTGTGGCCTGTGAAATGTTGTCCCACTCCTCTTCAATGGCTGTGCGAAGTTGCTGGATATTGGCGGGAACTGGAACGCGGTGTCGTGCACGTCGCTCCAGAGCATCCCAAACATGCTCGATAGGTGACATGTCTGGTGAGTATGCAGGCCATAGAAGGACCAATCAATAAATCAAATGTATTTATAAAGCCCTTTTTACATCAGCAGATGTCATAAAGTGCTATACAGAAACCCAGCCTAAAACCCCAAACAGCAAGCATTGCAGATGTAGAAGCACTGTGGCTAGGAAAAACTCCCTAGAAAGGCAGGAACGTAGGAAGAAACCTAGAGAGGAACCAGGCTCTGAGGGGTGGCCAGTCCTCTTCTGGCTATGCGGGGTGGATTATAAGAGTACATGTTCATTTAAGGTCAGATTGTTCTTCAAGATGTTCAAACATTCATAGATGACCAGTAGGGTCAAATAATAATCAATGGTTGTAGAGGCTGCAACAGGTCAGGATCTCAGGTGTAAATGTCAGTTGGCTTTTCATAGCCGAGCATTCAGAGGTCGAGACAGCAGGTGCGGTAGAGAGAGAGAGTCGAAAACAGTAGGTTGTGCAAGAACTGGGAAATGTTCAGCTAAAAGCAATTGTGGACAGATCCTTGTGACATGGGGCCGTGCAATATCATGCTGAAACATGAGTTGATGGCGGCTGATGAATGGCACGACAATGGACCTCATGATCTCATCACGGTATCTCTGTGCATTCAAATTGCCATCGATAAAATGCAATTGTGTTCGTTGTCTGTAGGTTATGCCTGCCCATACCATAGCCCCACCACCACCATGGGGCACTCTGTTCACAACGTTGACATCAGCAAACTGTTCGCCCACACAACGCCAAACATGCTGTCTACCATCTGCCCGGTACAGTTGGAACCAGGATTCATCCGTGAAGAGCACACTTCTCCAGCGTGCCAGTGGCAATCGAAGGTGAGCATTTGCCCACTGAAGTTGGTCACGACGCCGAACTGCAGTCAGGTCAAGACCCTGGTGAGGACGACGAGCACGCAGATGAGCTTCCCTGAGACGGTTTCTGACAATTTGTGCAGAAATTAGTCGGTTGTGCAAACCCAGTTTCATCAGCTGTCTGGGTGGCTGGTCTCAGATGATCCCGCTGGTGAAGAAGCAGGATGTGGAGGTCCTTGGCTGCTGTGGTTACACGTGGTCTGTGGTTGTGAGGCCGGTTAGACGTACTGCCAAATTCTTTAAAACGACATTGGAGGAGGTTTAAGATAGAAACAGCTCTGGTGGACATTCCTGCAGTAGCATGCCAATTGCGCGCTCCCTCAAAATAATGAGACAAATGTGGCATTGTGTTGTGTGACAAAACTGCACATTTTAGATTGTCATTTTTATTGTCCCCAGCACAAGGTGCATCTGTGTAATGATCATGCTGTTTATTCAGCTTCTTGATATGCCACACCTGTCAGGTGGATGGATTATATTGGCAAACGAGAAATGCTCACTTACAGGGATGTAAACACATTTTTGCACACAAGTTGAAAGAAATAAGCTTTTTGTGCATATGGAACATTTCAGGGATCTTATATTTTAAATCATGAAACATATTACCAACACTTTACATGTTGCGTTTATATTTTAGTTCAGTATATATTCTGTGTGTATTTTTTTTTTTAGCACATCTCATTCTGGCTCACGGCCTGTGTGTCGCTCGCTCAAGCAGAAACATTGGCCTCGTAATCTGAAGCGGGTGATGAGGGTGACACTGCAGGAAATCAAATTACCACAGTCAATGAAACAACTACCATGGCTGACGGCGTTGGGCCACCAGTGAGAACGTCACACATAGACATACTGTACCCCAAATGATATGGGGGTTGTTACATATGCAGCATGTTAGAGAGTGGAGGGTATATGTTACATGTATTTGGGCATGCTATCAAATGCTATCATGGTATGGTACGGCATGCTAGCATCATGTGCTATCATTCGTGGTTTGATTAGACTGGATAGAGATTCATTGTTTATTGATCCCTGTGGGGTGATTGAGCTGCAGTTGACATGTCACTAGTTCACAATGCTTTGTGTTAAGGGCATCATGTGTCCATCTTCTTGGTAGTTCTGAAACGCATGCAAACTGCGTGTGCATGTGCATGTTTTATAGCCACGGAATATGCACCTAATCTTGGGAGCCATAGATTTTGATCATTTATCTTATCAAAAGCTGTGAAGTCTTCACTGACATGTTCTAAGTAAGTGAGTGTGCATTTGTTTTTGAAGAGATGCACAGTATTCGTGTAATTACCGAAAATGTGGAAGAAATTATATTTATATTTTAATACATTTTACAGTATTAAACTACCACTAACGTGTGATTAACGTGTCTTAACCATCAGCGTATGCTGCATACCAAGTGAAATCAGTTTGAGTTCATTAAAGAGCAATGCAATTCAGAAAACCCTAAGAATGTACTATTATCTCATTATAACATATTATCACATAAAACAAAATGGCGGTGAATTCACATCCTGCCTTTTAAGAGGTTAAAATGATATATTACAGTATGTCGTCATAAGCAATTGTATAATCCAAACACAAAACACAGATTAAGAATTTCGCTTGAGCTGAAAAAGTAGGGAGATATCTGACTGACTAGTGTAGACATAGACTAAATGAGATTATAGGACGTCTCAGTTAAATCTTGACAGTTTTTAATCCTTGCAATAATAATTGCTTTCACACACAATGCAAATGCTAAGCACATTTTTGCAAAGAGTAAACATAACTCTCTACAAAAGACGCAAAACTCAGTTGAGTAAATCATGACAAACAAAATTAAAACATTTGGTCACAGCTGATACAAATTACTCCCATGAACATGAACCACTTCTGCATGTGTGCAAAACTTCTTTGCACAATTGTTCAATCAGCAATCAGTCCTTATTCATGCATAAAAGAGGTCACCTCTGAGTTGCTGTTTGCATGAATGGACAAAGTAAGAGGTCGAGGGCAAGGACAAAAGAGAGGTAGAGGGGCCCATAGAGGAAGATAGTTCAGCTCTCAGTTAAAATGGAAATAGGTAAAATAACATTTTGTTTCTGCATATTCATGCTCTTGAGTGACATTCTTTCTGCATTGGTCATCTTTGGTAAAATCATTTTAGGAAAAACGAATACAGTAATGCTGTGATAATATATTTACTTGCCTTTTATAGTGCATACTATAATTATAGTATCAACAAATGGCCCCGAGATATAAAGAGGGATAACCATGTTAGGATATATTGAAAGTTAGTATTTATTGGGCCATTGTGTAAGGATTGATTGAAATAACTTTTCATTAGATAACAAGTTTATGTGTCATGTATTTAATGTTATGAATGTCATTTTGGCCAATGTGTTTCAGTTTGGGGCTGCGTGTTAATTGTTTTGAAAAAGTGAATTCTGTTTGGATAAATGTGCTCAAGCAATCCAAAAACTGTAATCAACACTTCAGTGTTCACATCAAAAGTTAGCAAAAGAGCCCATTTTCATTTGTGGTTCCGACACACTGTAGTCCCTGTCACTCCTTTGAGACAATGGAGTAAATCAAGAAATGTATGTGAATAGGCAATGGGTGGCCCAAATATCTGCCCTATTATAATCCACCCAGACATAGCCATGAGATATTCTCTGGTAGTCGAATTTCAACCTTCAGACAACGTAAATGAAATACCCCATTATAGATAATTGGCTTCCTATCACCTCACCAAGGGTTTTGCTAACACCTTTGTAAGAAGTGAATTATCTTTAGGTTACCATGGCAGCCCTCGGTCGGGGTGTTAGTACCTGTGTGTGTGTGTGTGTGTGTGTGTGTGTGTGTGTGTGTGTGTGTGTGTGTGTGTGTGTGGAACACAATCTGGTGTGACTAGAGGTGTGCCAAGAAGTGTAAGTTAGGTGTGTGAGATCATATTAACAAACTGAAGCTACGGTGCCCAAGAGATGGCATGCACCGTAGCTGTGCTGCATGACCATTCAACCATTTTAGGCACAGTTTGACAAAATGGCGCTTTATACCAAAACCATGTCAAGACAAGATGAAATAACTTTTTCCGTAATTGGCCAAGGTTTGGGTCAATTCCATTCTCTAAAGTCAATTCAGGAGCTAAATTGAAATTCAAATCATGATTATTTCATATGAAATCTTTCGAAATCATTGTTTGAATTGACTTGCAAATTTCAAATTGAAGTCAATTTGAATTGATTTGCAAAATCTCTGTTAAAGGTCTCCTCTCATCAATATGGCCGTGTTTCTTTTTTGCAACAGTTGGCATGGTAAATATGAGACAAATTGAGGAGGAATGACAGAATTGAAAGCTGCCGATTTGGGATTCAAACTCACATCACCAGGGGGACATGCTTGGTCCAGAATCAGCAGCAGCACTACCACTAGACCAGCCCCAAGCACTTTGGCTGTGTTGTTTTGATCACTTTTCATGGCTTGATAATACATGCACATCTGGTGTTTTTGGATTAATCAACACACAAGTGGGATGCGCCCCAAATGGCACCCTATTCCCTGTAGTGCACTACTTTTTCCAGAGTCCTATGGGTCCTGGTCAAAAGTAGGGCACTAAATAGGGAATAGGGTGTCATTTGGGATGCAGACGCGTTATCTGAATTGCCGGATATCGAGTAGTTTGTCGTGGGCACTTCAAAACGTGCTGGCGCTCAGCCTGATATCTTCATCATTTCAATTGGATTGAGCTTCTGGTGAAAGACTGTAGTGAAATCTAAAATGGAGTGTCCTTGAGTGAAGAAGGCGTTTGGGGACTGGCTTGTGGTCTCCTACTCTGTGTGTGGGAATAAATTCAAATTCTATTCTATTAATTTTAATTGCATGAACAGAAAAGCCATGTGTTCCTCAGGTTTGACATTTTGTCTTATTACAGGGAAGTTACTTTGTGCTTAGACTTTTGTTTTTCACACCTGTGTCTTGGCTTGACAATCAAACAAGGGAGTCAGCGCGCCAAAGAAATGAGCAATACAAAAATATTTGTTGTATTTGTATCTCTTTTTATATTATTTTGGTCATGACACAATGTTTTCATCCATGCCCGCTAACTAATGAACAGATTTTGGCCTAAAGAGGCAGTGGGCCTAAGAAACATTGACTGTGTGTGCTGCCTCTGGCCAATTCATATATTTAATCTATCACTTAAAGAGCAATTCCGCCACTTTTCAACCTCATATTCATCATCTCCAGCACCAAACCAGTGTTACATTTGTTACATATGTTAAAACTGTGTGTTTCTATGATATGTGGTTAAAAAGATGAGAAGAAAGGTCCTAAAAAATTGCTTCTCTGTGACAGGATTTAAAGTTTAAAAAAACGTGATTTTCAAAACTTGCAACGACTTTCTAGCCCAAGGGAGGGTAATTTCTTGCTCTCCATGCCACCACGAATCTCATAGTGTTTGAAAATCACTGTTAAAATGTTTTAACTTTTGTTGTTGTCAACGGGTAGTTTACTTATTTATTTATTATTTATTTACTTAGAAATGCGCCGTTTTCATATCTGAAGAGTTTATTTCCAAAACGCTATATCCACCAATTTTCCACAGTTGTTTTTCACAAAAATAGATAGTTTTTTATGTATTTTTTTATGGAATGTTTGTATACTGTACATTTGATGGTGATATGTGGTTGTTTCACCTAGCTATCTTAAGATCAATGCACTAACTGTAAGTCGCTCTGGATAAGACCATCTGCTAAATGACTAAAATGTCAAATGTAAATGTTTTACATACAGATCTAATATTACTGTATTAAATATTGATGTCACAAATGTATCATTTCTACAGTTCTTTATAAAAAAATAGTTATGTGTTACATTTGACTGTGTAAAACCAAGTAGTACTACTTATTTCTCTGAGAGTGAGGCGGATATGTATTGTAGTGTTTTGCAAAAAACACCAAGTTAAACCACCAAGTGATACATTTCAAACAAATACATGTCTGTCATTTAAACAACCCCATACCATGATTAGATAGTGAAAAAAACACACCAATCGCTTTCATAAGTTCTTTAAACAATAAAAGCTAATTTACCAACATTTCTGAAAATGAATACATAGCGTTTTGGAATGAAACTCTGTTCACACTGGTATTGTGCTGGAGATAATGAAAATGAGGTTGAAAAGTGGTGGAGTTGCCTTTTACGTAAAAAGCCAGAACACTGTCGTGGTCCTTGAGGAGAGGATCAGTGTACTATCTGTCTACTCTCACACGTAAGCACAGATGATACACTTTCCCTATTTGCCTCCCCTTTGTTGAGATTTAATCACATTTACCCAGCATCACTATGGCAGCCACCTGTGTCTCCTCAACTGCCCCTCACCGGGTGCCCCATTGCATTGTGGGAATTGCCCTCACTGCTTGCCACCGCCACAACACACCCTGTACTCTGTGTTTGTTTGTTCCTGCTGTGTGACGACCACCAAAGAGGTTTTCAGTTATACATGTCTGCTGATAGTATAAGGTGGATTTTGGTCAAAGTGTTCTTAATGCTTAAGGATATTGTTTCTGTTTGCATGTTTTTTGGCGGCCATTTTGGGAGTTGATTTGTTAATAGAAATTGTTTTACTATTCTTATCTGCCTTCCTGTCAACTACGTCCACTTCTGGTCCAATCGGCATTGTGATCTAATTACGTATCGCAGCATCCCCTTTGGCACCTCCCCTGTTGTGGAGTGTCTCATCAACAGTTCATCACCGGGTACCCCACTGCATCGTGGGAATTGGCTACTCGCCACCACATGCTCCGAGGCTCTGGCTTGCTTTGCATCCCAAATGGCACCCTATTCCTTATATAGTGCACTACTTTTGACCAGATCCATATAGCCTCTGGTCCTGTAAGTCGCTCTGGATAATGCATCTGCTAAATTACTAAAATGTCAATGTAAATGTCAAAAGTAGTGCAATATGTAGAGAACAGGGTGCCATTAGGGATGCAACCTCTGTTTTGGACAGAGTAAATGTCATGACATAAAAACAGTGTGCCTCGCAGTTCATTAAGCACCAAACTGAATAAAACAGACTGACACAGACTACCTGGACCTTCTATAAAATCACTATTGATGCAAATGTAAGACATACAGTGCCTTCAAAAAGTATTCACACCCCTTGACCTTTTCCACATTTTGTTGTGTTACAAAGTGAGAGTAAAATGTATTTAATTATCAGTTTTTGTCAACGATCTACACAAAATAGTCTGTAATGTCAAAGTGGAAGAAAAATTATAACATTTGTAAATAAAACACTAATATATCTTGATTAGATAAGTATTCAACCCCCTGAGTCAATACATGTTAGAATCACCTTTGGCAACGATTACAGCTGTGAGTCTTTCTGGGTAAGTCTCTAAGAGCTTTCGACACCTTGGTTGTGCAACATTTACCCGTTATTATTTAAAAATTCTTCAAATGATGTCAAATTGGTTGTTGATCATTAGTAGACAACCATTTTAAGTCTCGCCATAGATTTTCAAAACTGTAACTCGCCACTCAGGGATTTCTTTTTTTTTTCACCTTTATTTAACCAGGTAAGCCAGTTGAGAACAAGTTCTCATTTACAACTGCGACCTGGCCAAGATAAAGCAAAGCAGTGCGATAAAAACAACAACACAGAGTTACATATGGGGGTAAAACAAAACATAAAGTCAAAAATACAACAGAAAATATATATACAGTGTGTGCGAATGTAGCAAGTTATGGAGGTAAGGCAATAAATAGGCTATAGTGCAAAATAATTACAATTAGTATTAACACTGGAATGATAGATGTGCAAGAGATGATGTGCAAATAGAGATACTGGGGTACAAATGAGCAATAAAAATAACAATATAGGGATGAGGTAGTTGGGCGGGCTAATTTCAGATGGGCTGTGTACAGGTGCAGTGATCGGTAAGGTGCTCTGACAACTGATGCTTAAAGTTAGTGATGGAGATAAGTGTCTCCAGCTTCAGAGATTTTTTGCAATTTGTTTCCAGTCATTGGCAGCAGAGAACTGGAAGGAATGGCGGCCAAAGGAGGTGTTGGCTTTGGGGATGACCAGTGAGATATACCTGCTGGAGCGCATACTACGGGTGGGTGTTGCTATGGTGACCAATGAGCTAAGATAAGGCGGGGATTTGCCTAGCCAGTGATTTATAGATGGCCTGGCGCCAGTGGGTTTGGCGACGAATATGTAGTGAGGACCAGCCAACAAGAGCGTACAGGTCACAGTGGTGGGTAGTATATGGGGCTTTGGAGACAAAACGGATGGCACTGTGATAGACTACATTCAATTTGCTGAGTAGAGTGTTGGAGGCTATTTTGTAAATGACATCGCCGAAGTCAAGGATCGGTAGGATAGTCAGTTTTTACGAGGGCAATGTTTGGCAGCATGAGTGAAGGAGGCTTTGTTGCGAAATAGGAAACCGATTCTAGATTTAAACTTTGGATTGGAGATTCTTAATGTGAGTCTGGAAGGAGAGTTTTACAGTCTAACCAGACACCTAGGTATTTGTAGTTGTCCACATACTCTAGGTCAGACCCGTCGAGAGTAGTGATTCTAGTCGGGTGGGCGGGTGCAAGCAGCGTTCGGTTGAAGAGCATGCATTTAGTTTTTACTAGTGTTTAAGAGCAGTTGGAGGCTACTGAAGGAGTGTTGTATGGCATTGAAGCTCGTTTGGAGGTTTGTTAACACAGTGTCCAATGAAGGGCCAGATGTATACAAAATGGTGTCGTCTGCGTAGAGGTGGATCTGAGAGTCACCAGCAGCAAGAGCGACATCATTGATATACACGGAGAAAAGAGTCTGCCCAAGAATTGAACCCTGTGTCACCCCCATAGAGACTGCCATAGGTCCAGAACAACAGGCCCTCAGATTTGACACATTGAACTCTATCTGAGAAGTAGTTGGTGAACCAGGCGAGGCAGTCATTTGAGAAACCAAGGCTATTTAGTCTGCCAAAAGAATGCGGTGGTTGACAGAGTCGAAAGCCTTGGCCAGGTCGATGAAGACGGCTGCACAGTACTGTCTATTATCGATCGCGGTTATAATATCGTTTTTAGACCTTGAGCGTGGCTGAAGTGCACCCATGACCAGCTCGGAAAACGGATTGCATAGTGGAGAAGGTACGGTGGGATTCGAAATGGTCGGTGATCTGTTTGTTAACTTGGCTTTCAAAAACTTTTGAAAGGCAGGGCAGGATGGATATGGGTCTGTAACATTCTCTTTTCTTCTTGTTAAGCAACTCCAGTGTAGATTTGGCTTTGTGTTTTTAGATGATTGTCCTGCTGGAAGGTCAATTCATCTCCCAGTGGTCTGGTGGAAAGCAGACTGACCAGGTTTTCCTCTAGGATTTTGCCTGTGCTTAGCTCCATCACCGTTTATTTTTTATCCTGAAAAGCTCCCAAGTCCTTAACTATTGCACACATACCCCATAACATGTTTGCAGTCACCACTATGCTTGAAAAAAAATCCAATACAACACTTTGTATTCAGGACAAAAAGTTAATTGCTTTGTCAAATGTTTTTGCAGTATTACTTTTGTGCCTTGTTCCAAACAGGATGCATGTTTTTGAATATTGTACAGGCTTCCTTCTTTTCACTCTGTCAATTAGGTTAGTATTGTGGAGTAACTACAATGTTGTTGATCCATCCTCAGTTTTCTCCTATCAAAGCCGTTAAAACTCTGTAACTGTTTTAAAGTCACCATTGGCCTCAAGGTGAAATCCCTGAATGGTTTCCTTCCTCTCCAGCAACTGAGTTAGGAAGGATGCCTGTATCTTTGTAGTGACTGGATGTATTGATACACCATCCAAAGTGTAATTAATAACTTCAACATGTTCAAAGGGATATTCAATGTCTTTTTTTACCCATCTACCAATTGGTACCCTTCTTTGCAAGACATTGAAAAACCTCCTTGGTCTTTGTGGTTGAACCTGTGGTTTGAAATTCACTGCTCGACTGCAGGACCTTACAATTATCTGTATGTGTGGGGTACAGAGATGAGGTAGTCAT
This sequence comes from Coregonus suidteri, assembly GCA_036851935.1. Taxonomy (NCBI): domain Eukaryota; kingdom Metazoa; phylum Chordata; class Actinopteri; order Salmoniformes; family Salmonidae; genus Coregonus; species Coregonus suidteri. The sequence goes on from CM072244.1 coordinate 4,677,701, forward strand.
TCAAAAGTCATGTTAAAACACTATTATTGTATACAGAGTCCATGCAACTTAGTATCTGACTTGTTAAGCAAATGTTTACTTCTGAATTTATTTAGGCTTTGCTATAACAATGGGGTTGAATACTTATTGACTCAAGACATTTCAGCTTTTAATTTTGTATTAATTAGCAACTATTCTGAAAAACTATTGCCTGGTCTTACCCAGCAGCATTTAACATTTACATTTAAGATATCTTAAAATACACATTGACCTACATATTAAGATTTAAATGTAGAGGGCTAAATACAATATATTACATAATTTAATTCAAGTAATTATCTAAATGCCAGTCTGAAATAGGTAGACTGAGGAGAGGAAATTAAGTAGTCGTATTCTGAAATAGAACAGGAATATGTGTTTGTGTGTGAATGAGAAAGGAAGGGATGGGGGAGAAGGAAGGGAGAAAGGGGGGAGGAGAAAGAGGGGGAAAAGAGAGAAAGAGGAATTTGGAGTCCCTCCTAGTTATTATACACTGAACAAAAATATAAACGCAACGTGCAACAATTTCAAAGATTTTACTGAGTTACAGTTCATATAAAGAAATCAGTCAATTGAAATTAATTCATTAGGCACTAATCTATGGATTTCACATGACTGGGAATACAGATACAGTGGGGAAAAAAAGTATTTAGTCAGCCACCAATTGTGCAAGTTCTCCCACTTAAAAAGATGAGAGAGGCCTGTAATTTTCATCATAGGTACACGTCAACTATGACAGACAAATTGAGAAAAAAAAATCCAGAAAATCACATTGTAGGATTTTAAATGAATTTATTTGCAAATTATGGTGGAAAATAAGTATTTGGTCACCTACAAACAAGCAAGATTTCTGGCTCTCACAGACCTGTAACTTCTTCTTTAAGAGGCTCCTCTGTCCTCCACTCGTTACCTGTATTAATGGCACCTGTTTGAACTTGTTATCAGTATAAAAGACACCTGTCCACAACCTCAAACAGTCATACTCCAAACTCCACTATGGCCAAGACCAAAGAGCTGTCAAAGGACACCAGAAAAACAAAATTGTAGACCTGCACCAGGCTGGGAAGACTGAATCTGCAGCAGCTTGGTTTGAAGAAATCAACTGTGGGAGCAATTATTAGGAAATGGAAGACATACAAGACCACTGATAATCTCCCTCGATCTGGGGCTCCACGCAAGATCTCAACCCGTGGGGTCAAAATGATCACAAGAACCACACGGGGGGACCTAGTGAATGACCTGCAGAGAGCTGGGACCAAAGTAACAAAGCCTACCATCAGTAACACACTACGCCGCCAGGGACTCAAATCCTGCAGTGCCAGACGTGTCCCCCTGCTTAAGCCAGTACATGTCCAGGCCTGTCTGAAGTTTACTAGAGTGCATTTGGATGATCCAGAAGAGGATTGGGAGAATGTCATATGGTCAGATGAACCAAAATAGAACTTTTTGGTAAAAACTCAACTCGTCATGTTTGGAGGACAAAGAATGCTGAGTTGCATCCAAAGACAACCATACCTACTGTGAAGCATGGGGGTGGAAACATCATGCTTTGGGGCTGTTTTTCTGCAAAGGGACCAGGACGACTGATCCGTGTAAAGGAAAGAATGAATGGGGCCATGTATCGTGAGATTTTGAGTGAAAACCTCCTTCCATCAGCAAGGGCATTGAAGATGAAACGTGGCTGGGTCTTTCAGCATGACAATGATCCCAAACACACCGCCCGGGCAACGAAGGAGTGGCTTTGTAAGAAGCATTTCAAGGTCCTGGAGTGGCCTAGCCAGTCTCCAGATCTCAACCCCATAGAAAATCTTTGGAGGGAGTTGAAAGTCCGTGTTGCCCAGCGACAGCCCCAAAACATCACTGCTCTAGAGGAGATCTGCATGGAGGAATGGGGCCAAAATACCAGCAACAGTGTGTGAAAACCTTGTGAAGACTTACAGAAAACGTTTGACCTGTGTCATTGCCAACAAAGGGTATATAACAAAGTATTGAGAAACTTTTGTTATTGACCAAATACTTATTTTCCATCATAAATTTGCAAATAATTCATTAAAAATCCTACAATGTGATTTTCTGGATTTATTTTCTTCTCATTTTGTCTGTCATAGTTGACGTGTACCTATGATGAAAATTACAGGCCTCTCATCTTTTTAAGTGGGAGAACTTGCACAATTGGTGGCTGACTAAATACTTTTTTGTCAAGAATGCTGAGTGTGGATGTGGTGCGAGAAATCAAGCGCAGGAACAAGGGCGTTCGTCAACAGACTTTAGTGATCCAAAAATATAACTCCAAACAGGTAACTGGCCAACCCAACCGGGAGGCATGAACAATTACGCACACACACAACAGTGCGTAAAATAGTAGAAACGCGCACGCAGTGCGTGACTCTCAAAAAACAACCAACATGAGAGGAAAACCCCACCAACAGCTAACAGCTGACATAACAATCACACATAACACCTGACCCAACACACGATAACTAAATAGGAAACAAAAATCAAACACTAACAAGGACAGGTGTACAAACAGACAAAACCAAACAAACATGAAACATCGAACGGTGGTAGCTAGTACTCCGGGGACGACGACCGCAGAAGCCTGCCCGAACAAGGAGGAGGAGCAGCCTCGGCCGAAACCGTGACAGTACCCCCCCCCCCTTGACGCGCGGCTCTCAGCCGTGCGCCGACCCCTCCCTCGGGGACGACCAGGAAGACGCGGAGCAGGGCGCATAGGATGACCCCGATGGAACTCGGTCAGAAGAGACAGGTCTAATATGTCCCTCCTCGGCACCCAGCACCGCTCCTCCGGGCCGTACCCCTCCCACTCCACGAGATATTGGAGACCCCCCCTCCGGCGTTTCGAATCAAGGACGGACCTAACGGTGTACGCCGGAGCCCCCTCGATGTCCAACGGGGCGGAGGAGTCTCTTCTATCTCATAGTCCTGGAGTGGACCAGCTACCACCGGCCTGAGGAGAGACACATGGAACGAGGGGTTAATATTCTTGTAATCAATGGGCAGTTCTAACCTGTAACACACCTCGTTCAACCTCCTCAGGACTTTGAACGGCCCCACAAACCGCCGACCCAGCTTCCGGCAGGGCAGGCGGAGGGGCAGGTTTCTGGTCGAGAGCCAGACTCGATCTCCAGGTGCGTACACAGGCCCCTCACTGCGGTGGAGATCGGCGCTCGTCTTATGTCGACGGATGGCCCGCTGCAGATGAACGTGGGCAGCGTTCCACGTCTCCTCCGAGCGCCGCACCCACTCATCCACCGCAGGGGCCTCGATCTGGCTCTCATGCCAAGGTGCCAGAACCGGCTGGGTACCCTAACACACACTGGAAAGGGGTTAGTTTTGGTGGAGGAGTGGCGGAGAGAGTTTTGTGCCATTTCGGCCCAGGGAACATATCTCGCCCACTCCTCCGGCCGGCCCTGGCAATATGACCTCAGAAACCTACCCCACATCCTGGTTGACACGTTCAACCTGCCCATTACTCTCCGGGTTGTAACCCGAGGTAAGGCTCACCGAAACCCCCAACCGTTCCATAAAGGCTCTCCACACTCTGGAGGTGAACTGGGGGGCCTCGATCAGACACTATATCCTCGGGGTACCCCGTAATGCCGGAAGACATGGGTAAACAGAGCCTCAGCGGTCTGTAGGGCAGTAGGGAGACCCGGCATGGGAAGGAGACGACAGGCCTTCGAGAACCGATCCACAACGACCACCAGGATGGTAGTATTCCCCTGTGAGGGGGGAAGGTCTGTAACAAAGTCCACCGAGAGGTGGGACCAGGGTCGTTGCGGAACGGGCAAGGGGTTGTAGCTTACCCCTGGGCAAATGTCTGGGCGCCTTACACTGGGCACACACCGAACAGGAGGAGACATAAAACCCTCACATCCCTGGCTAACGTTGGCCACCAGTACTTAGTGCTAAGGCAGTGAACTGTCCGGCCGATACCTGGATGTCCAGAGGAGGGGGACATATGAGCCCAATAAATGAGGCGATCGCGTACCTCGAGCGGGAACGTACGTCCGACCCCCACTGGACACTGTGGAGGACTTGGTCGGTGCGTAACGCCCGCTCGATCTCTGCATCGACCTCCCATACCACCGGTGCCACCAGACAAGACTTTTTGGTAGTATGGGAGTGGGCTCAACGGACCTCTCCTCCGTGTCATACCGCCGAGACAGGGCATCTGCCTTCCCGTTCTGGGACCCAGGGATGTAAGTGATTTTAAATACAAACCGGGGCTAGAAACATAGTCCAGCGAGCCTGGCGAGGATTCAGTCTCCTAGCTGCCCGGATGTATTCCAGGTTACGGTGGTCGGTCAAAATGAGGAAAGGGTGTTGAGCCCCCTCAAGCCAATGCCTCCACACCTTTAGGGCTTGTACCACGGCTAACAGCTCCCTGTCCCCTACGTCATAATTCCGCTCCGCCGGACTGAGCTTCTTAGAATAAAAAGCACAGGGGCGGGAGTTTAGGTGGTGTGCCAGACCGTTGTGAGAGAACGGCCCCGATACCGGCTTCAGACGCGTCTACCTCTACCTGGAATGGTAAAGCGGGATCCGGATGCGCCAGCACCGGCGCCGAGGTAAACAGGTCCTTCAGTCTCCCAAAAGCCCCTGTCCGCCTCAGCTGACCACCGCAAGCGCACCGGACCCCCCTTCAACAGGGACGTTATGGGAGCTGCCACCTGTCCAAAACCCCGGATAAAACCTCCGGTAGTAATTCGCAAAACCCAAGAACTGTTGCACCTCTTTCACAGTGGTTGGGGTTTGCCAATTACGCACAGCTGACAACCCCGGTCAACCTCCATCTTCACCCCTGACGCAGACAACTGATAACCCAAAAGGAGACCGACTCCTGAAAGAACAGACATTTCTCTGCCTTGACATATAGGTCATGCTCCAACAGCCTCCTCAATACTCGGCGCACCAGGGCTACATGCTCAGCTCGGGTAGAACTGTACACCAGAGATATCGTCTATGTACACGACTACTCCCTGCCCCTGCATGTCCCGGAAAATCTCATCTACAAAGGATTGGAAGACTGAGGGAGGCATTCATTAACCCATATGGCATGACGAGATACTCGTAATGACCGGAGGTCGTGCTAAATGCTGTCTTCCATTCATCGCCCTCTCTAATGCGCACCAAGTTATATGCGCTCCTGAGATCCAATTTTGTGAAGAACTGAGCACAGTGGTAATGACTCCGTCATAGTCGCAATCAGAGGAAGTGGATAACTGTACTTCACCGTAATCTGATTGAGACCGCGGTAATCAATACACGGGCGCCAAACCTCCATCTTTTTTCTTCACAAAAAAGAAGCTTGAGGAAACGGGTGAAGTGGAGGCCCGTATGTATCCCTGTCTCAGAGACTCGGCGATGTAAGTTTCCATCGCCTTCCTCTCCTCTTGAGACAAGGGAATACACATGGCTCCGCGGGAGTGCCTGCTCCCTAACTGGAGATCTATCGCACAATCCCCCTGTCTATGAGGCGGCAGCTGCGCCGCCCTGGTCTTACTAAACACCAGTGTCAAATCCTCATACTCGGGGGGAATATGCAGTGCGGGCATTTGATTTGGACTCTCCACCGAGGTCCGCCCCTATGGAAAACACCCAGACATAGCCCCTCACACTGAACAGACCCACCCTTTAAGAGCTTTCTCTCGCCACGAAATAGTAGGATCATGGGTAATCAACCAGGGAAGTCCCAGCACCACCGGATACGCAGGAGAGTCAATCAGATAGAGCTGAATCGTCTCCTCATGACCCCCCTGCGTCTTCATCCTAAGGGGCGCTGTGACTCCTCCCTAATTAACCCAGATCCTAACGGACGGCTATCTAGGGCATGTACAGGGAAAGGCTTATCAACGGGAAGGAGAGGAATCCCTAACTCTACACAGAACTGGCGATCTACAAAATTCCCAGCTGCGCCTGAATCTACTAGCGCCTTATGCTGGGACGAACGAGGTGCAACCTGTGAAAACAAACAGGCAAGGTTTATGTGAACGACAGAAAGCTCTGAAGGGTAAGTAGGGCACCTACTCACCTGGGAGGACTCCCCAATGCGTGGGCCTGCCTTCACCTCCACGCCGGGGGACCTTCCCCCAACACCCTAGCCGCGGTGTGCCCTCCACGGCCACAGTTGGTGCAGGGGAACGGCCCCCCTCGGGTTCCTACTCCTCCGTTTTCTCTAGCGCCAGCACCTCCGAGCTCCATAGGGCTCGGCTCGGAGGTGCCGGAGGGTGGACAGGGCAACCCCCCACCCGGGACGTCCCACGGGGTGGCGAGCAGGGTGTCCAGCCGAATGGCCATGTCGACCAGTTGGTCAAAACGACAACGTGGTATCCCTGCACGCCAACTCTCTCTGGACGTCCTCCCGGAGGCTGCAGCGGAAGTGGTCTATGAGGGCCCGCTCATTCCACCCTGCATCTGCCGCTAGAGTCCGGAACTCCAAAGCAAAATCCTGTGCGCTCCTCATCCCCTGTCGGAGGTAGAACAGACGCTCCCCCGCCGCCTTCCCTTCTGGTGGATGGTCAAACACGGCACGGAAGCGGCGGGAGAACTCCGCATAGGTAATAGTACGGCGTCTATTCTCCTCCATTCGGCGTTGGCCCACTCCAACGCCTTGCCGGTGAGACAGGAGATGAGGGCGGAGACGCTCTCGTGTCCCGAGGGCGCCGGGTGTACGGTGGCGAGGTAGAGCTCCACTTGCAGCAGGAACCCTTGACACCCGGCAGCGGAGCCGTCGTACGCCCTCGGGAGCGAGAGCCGAAATCCCGCTGGGTTCCGGGAAGAGGAACAGGAGGACTGACCGATGGGGATGGTCCGGTAGGTGGGGGCGTGGGTACCCCGCTGCTTTCCCATCGGTGGAGAGTGTTCATCACCCGATCCAGGGCGTGACCGATCTGGTTGATCCTGTCCTCCTGCCCACGAAGACGGTCCTCCATGATGTCCCGTTGGCGTGGTTTGCTCCTGCTGATTCCATGGTGTGATGTGTGATTCTGTCAAGAATGCTGAGTGTGGATGTGGTGCGAGAAATCAGGCGCAGGAACAAGGGCGTTCGTCAACAGACTTTAGTGAATCCAAAAATATAACTCCAAACAGGTAACTGGCCAACCCAACCGGGAGGCATGAACAATTACGCACACACACAACAGTGCGTAAAATAGTAGAAACGCGCACAGCAGTGCGGACTCTCAAAAAACAACCAACATGAGACGAAAAACCCCCAACAGCTAACAGCTGACATAACAATCACACATAACACCTGACCCACACACACGATAACTAAATAGGAAACAAAATCAAACACTAACAAGGGACAGGTGTACAAACAGACAAAACCAAACAAACATGAAACATCGAACGGTGGTAGCTAGTACTCCGGGGACGACGACCGCCGAAGCCTGCCCGAACAAGGAGGAGGAGCAGCCTCGGCCGAAACCGTGAAATTTTTTCCCCCACTGTAATTCCACATTGACATTATGGGGTATTGTGTGTAGGCCAGTAACAAAATAAATCTCAATTTAATCAATTTTTAATTCAGGCTGTAACACAACAGAATGTGGAAAAGTCAAGGGGTGTGAATACTTTCTGAAAGTACTGTACATATTTAGGCAGTAAATTTCAAATTCTCATTTTGTTTTGCAACTACTTGTATGGCTCCAAGATAGCTACAGTACACTGCTGTAACCCAGGGCTCCAGCTCAGATAAGTTGACCTAAAGTACAGTGCTCTGCGAGTACAGCTCAGTCCAGTGCCCAAGAGTGAACCTGGCATCTGACTATCCCCCTTCCACACTGTAAAC
>CM072244.1:4686034-4722017 GCA_036851935.1 Coregonus suidteri
CCTCCCCATCTCCCTACTCTCCCCCGCTAGCTCTATTCTTTCTTTCTGCGCACGATGCTAGAGTTTATGTTCTTGAAGTTATGACTACGGAAATTAGTTTCCTCCATTGCAGAGAAAATATTGAATTTGAGGAGTCGAGGGAGTCGATTCGGCCAAGCTTGACACTCAGAAAGTGGACTGTCGGAACCGGGACGTCGACGGTGCAAGGAGGTCGACGAATCGATGCTTTTGGAGTCGACTTCCCACCACTTATATGTTAAATTGAGAGTCTGAGTAGTAGCAGCTTTGTCTTCTCTTCCCTAGCAGTTGTAACTCAAACATTGAAAAACAAGTAGTTAGCTTTTGATGAAACAATAACTAGTAATAAAATTAGCATGAAACACAAGGACCAAAAAGCGAAATTCATCAGTAGAAGAGCAGAGCTCCGGGCAGCTGAGAGGAAAATGGATGTGTGGGAAAACTAGACTCCCTGCGGACCTGGCAGTCTTTTCACTCCCTCAGTCTCTACATTTTCTTTCATCTGTTTTCTGCTGCTTAAGGCCACTTCTACCACTCTAAATTCCACGCATCTGTCCTCTAAACCTAGGACGCTCTTTGCTAACATTCTCCTCCTCTGACTGACTCATATCCACCCCGCACCCCCCCTCCCGCCTCCCCCCCAACCCCTGCCCTCCCCTCTGTGGATGACTCATCAACCACTTTGCAAAGAAGGTTGACGACCATCGATCCTCGTTTGTAACGTCAAATGACACTAGCTGGTCCTCCGTCACAACGGCCCTAACCCCCGCTTGGACTTTCTTTCTCTCTCTCATCTCCAGATAAAATCTTGCCGACTTATGACTGCAGGCCGTACAACAAGCCTGCCCCGCTTGACCCTAATCCCTCACCTCTCTTCTCCAGACCAATCTCCGGTGAACCGATCTCCCCTACCTCAACTCGCTGATCAACTCATCCCCTTGACGCTGGCTATGTCCCTTCCGTCTTCAAGAGAAGCGAGAGTTGCACCCCTTCGTAAAAAACCAACAAAAAAAAAAAAACTTCGATACTCTCTGATGGTCAACAACTACAGACCAGTTATCCCTTCTTTCTTTCTTTCCAAAACTATTGAGGCGTGCCGTCTTTAGCCAACTCTCTTCTTGGCTATTCTCTCTCAGAATGACCTTCTTGATACAAACCAGTCAGGTTTGTCAAAGACCTGGTCATTCACTGAGACTATGCTCGTCTTGGTTGTCACGGAGGCATCTCCGCACTGCTAAAGCTAACTCTCTCTCCTATGCTCTCGTCCGTCTAGACCTGTCTGCTGGCCTTTGATACTGTGAAACCTCAGATTCCTCTCCGCACGCCTCTCCACCCTCGAGCTGGGCAATCTTCCGCGCGCGGCTCACTCTTTGGGATTGCGTCCTAACCTGACCGGGCGCTCTACTTATAAAGTGGCGTGGCGATGAGAGCGTTTCGTCCGCACAAAGTGTGCTCACCACTGAGTGGCCCCCAGGGCCAGTTCTATGCCCTCTCCTATTCTCGCTCTACACCAAGGTCACTTGGCTCTGTCAGTATCCTCACATTGCCTTTCCTATCATTGCTACGTGACACGATACACAAACTAATCTTGTATCCTTACACCCGTCTGATAACCAGGTGGCGGTCGAAGTAGGCATGCTCTGCATGTCTTGGCAGACATATCAGTATGGATGACGGTATAACCACATCAGCGGAACCTTGGCTAAGACGGAGCCTGCTCTTCCTCCCGGGAATAGGACTGCCCGTTCCATGATCTCGGGCCATACGGTTGACAACTCCGTCTGTGTCCTCTCCCCAGAGTGCGACGAGCCTTGGCGTGACCCTGGACAATACCCTGTCGTTCTCTCCGCTAACATCACGGCGGGTGACCGAGCCTGTCAGGGTCATGCTCCAACACATTTGGAGAGTACGACCCTGCCTTAACACAGGAAGCGGCACAGCGTCTGATCCAGGCACTTGTCATCTCCCGTCTGGATTACTGCAACTCGCTGTTGGCTGGGCTCCCTGGCCTGTGCCATTAAACCCCTATCAACTCATCCAGAATGCCGCAGCCCGTACTGGTGTTCAACCTTCCCATAGTTGCTCTCACGTCAGCCCCGCTCCTACGCACACATCCACTGGCTTCCAGTTGAAAGCTCGCATCTGTTACGAGGACCATGGTGCTTGCCTCTTTCTGGAGCTGGTTGAGTAGGAACGGCACCTCCGTTTTAAAAAACCCTTTCCACGGCTCTGATCAGTCCCTACACCCAAACAAGGGCATTGCGTTCATCCAACTCGGGGCCTTGCTGGCTCCACCTTCCTCTGCTGGAAGCATAGATTACCGCCTCAGCACAGTCAAAACTGTTCGCTGCTCTGGCACCCCAATGTGTGGAACCAAAATCCCTTCACGACGCCCCAGGGGATCAGACAGCGGCGTCACTCACCAGCTTCCCCCGGGAGACATTTATGAAACCCCACCTCTGTAAGGAATACCTGGGATAGGATTAAAAGTACTCCTTCTACCCCCACCCACACCCACCCACCCCAAAAAAAGAAAAGAAAAAACAAATGTGTGTATGTCGTATGTTTGGTAACGTGGTGAATCCCACTGTGCTAGAAGGTTGAATGCACACCACAATTGTAAGTCGCTCGGGACAAAGAGCGTCTGCTAAATGACGTAACTGTCATGTCAATGAAGAGGAAGAGATGAGGTCCACAAGAGTAAGGTAGCTAAGGTAGGGAAGTAAGTCAGGAAGGACAAGTCGACAGGAACGTTGTGTTTCTGTCGGGCTCTGAATGGTACAAAACACTCTGCCCGTAGAAGGATCAACTTTTCATTGATAGGTCTGTGCCTGAGAGAGAGACCAGTGGACCGTAAATGAGAGGGAGAGAGACAAGCTCAGTACATGTAAATTTGTAATGTATGTGTGCGTTGAGGAAAAAGCAACCATGATCAACAATTGTACCGATCAAAGTCAGTAGGTTATCTGATGGGTACTTACATTTTCATGGGTTTGGCACCTCCGCCATCAAGCGGTCTAGTCGTTGCCATGTTTTATCAACGTTCTACAGAAAGCCGCAGCAACCTTGATGTCCAAAAGTAAATACGGGGGTAATGACGCTTGAACAGGAAGCTATGACTGTATTCAACTAATAACACTGATAGTGTGCTTCGAAACAGGATGACATGCCATGAAGGTAGGGCAAATATTTAGTAGGAAACAAGTGCCATTATCATCATGTCATCGACCTTCACTTTGAGAAAGATGGCAATGTTCGGTCATTAGGCTAGGCCAAGTTTGAAATATAGTCCGTAGAGAATGGGCAAACTTTAGCTAGCTAAAGTTTGTGTGGTCTCCACTCGATCTTAGCTAGCCTTAGCTAACGTTTAAACTGCAACTAGAAAGTCAAATCTGGCCACATCAAATGAAAGACACAAGATTTGCTACTAATAAGTTACCTTCTGTAGAAATGGCATCGCTGAGGTCACACTGAATGAAGGTGGACAGCAGGTCCAGCTCACAGCTTGCCCCTCTTTAAAAACATCAAACAGACGCGGGGATCACGTGACCCTTTGACGAGCACTGGCCGCCATGATATAGGAGCTCCGCAACAAGTAGTAGTTTTCAATTCCTAATCTTTACCTCCACTTCAAGTTCACACTCATTTAGCTGTTAGTGAAAAAAGGTCAATGGCGGCTTCAAAGGCAAACACTACAGGTGACATTTTTACCCGGACCGAGTACTAGCGACGGAAAAAGCCTCCAAGAAGCAGATAGCTTCAGAAAAAAGCTAGCGCCATTAGCCAGGAGAAGAGAGACCCGTCACCCCCCGAGGCCCAACGAATGCTAAACAGCGCACTCTGTCGAAGACATCTTTTCTGAGCTGGAGATACCAACCGTACAGAAGCTCAACACTAAACTAGATGACATTAACGGCTCAGCTCAGTGCGATAGGGTGGCAAGGTGACAGACTGGAAAATGCCTTGCCTGACTATACACAAACAAGGATAACAATAAACGCGGGGCGCCTGGACGAGGCAGAAGGGACAAATCCTATCCACGGAAAACTTATTGACAGAAGACATGGAAACAATAAGCATATGCTAAAAAAAAACATAGGAGCAGCTGGAAGAGAAAACAGCGGACCTGGGATAACAGGGGGGCGAAGGACATAATTGTGTTCTATTAAATTCTGGGCGAAAAAGAAGAGGGAAACATTGGCCACGCAGCCGACTACCTGCCAAGACCAAACTTCCCGAGTGCTCGCACCTGTCCAACCGACAGGCCTATAGAACTCGAGCATTCTGAGGAGCTCACCGAGCACTGATGGCCCCCACCAGCAGCCAGACAACCACCGCGCCCAATCACCATACGTTTCTCCGAGATTCACCCCCGACTAGGAAAGAAGTCATACAGGCGGCGAAAACCAACTACATTTACAGTGGAAAACGCCAAACTAACCGTACTCCATGGACCTGGTCAGCTGGAATTACGCCGCAAAGCGCCGAGAGTTTGACGAGCGGAAGAAAGGCTCCATTTGACCGAGGCCGTCTTCGGGGGATTCAAATAACCCAAACGAGCTCAGGATTCTTCACCAAGGAGCCCTGCGACCACTTCAATCGAAGAGGCAAAACCGACAAATACAAAAAACGTGTTTTGAAAGACAACCCCCCGGGTCCAATGACAACATGGACCATTGACTAAATGCGATTAATGCGATTACTGTTATACTTACAAAGGAGGGAAGACAAAACATATAGTCCGATAGTCCAAAAGACCCACCGCCCTGCTAAAATTTTGCATTATAGCCAGTCGCAATCTATATTTATAGTGTCCTTTTAGCTGCGAGGTGATAGGCCCCATATTATACTTTAGGCCTACTGAATGTAAGGCTGGGCTATGTGATTTATTTTCTCCCTTTCTTAACGTGTCTGGACGGGGTGGATACGTTGTCAGTGACTCAAATGCGGGCACGGGGAGGATGGGCATTTCTGTGGTGAGGAGGGGAGGACGTTGTGCGTGGATAAACTGTTCCCGGTCTTTTTTTTGTTGTTGGAACACAGGAATTAGTGACTGAGCGGGGAAGGTAATAGATCCAACGGGATATGTCAGAGTGTGGCTTTTTGGGAACTCGGCTGGGGGTGTTCAGAGATTGGTATATTATGTAAACCATATATTTTCCTTTTATCGTGAACGGCTAGCTGTAACTACGATTCCACCTCTTAACACAGAGATGACTTGCACTAAAAGTTCGATTACTGATACGATGTACTATGACCAAGTACCTTAAATATATTGACATCGGATACTGCCACGGTCTAGGCCATGCAATAAAACGGAAAAAAAAAGATACTATGTGCTCTAAAAAAAAGGAAAAAAGCAGGACATCGCGCATATTGCAAAGAGACACACCTCTGTGATGCTGAACATGCCACAACTCCGCAGAGCTGGGTGCGAACAGGGTGTATTTCTCATCGTTCACAAATCCAACAAGTAGAGGCTACAGCAATACTGATCCATAAGAGAATGTTCCATTCCATAATTTGCCCATAAAACATATCTGAGCCGGAGGGGAGATTTATCTGATAACTGGGGTCATGTCTGGGCAACAACTTACTATCTTGAACATATATACGACCCTCTACACAGATTACTCCTGCGTTTATGTCACGAAAATGATAAACCCTGGTTCAATGAAGCATTAGTGTTCATTTGGAGTGGTGTTTGGCCGGAGATGTTTAATTGTACCCTGAACCAAACCCTAGACAAGAATCTTCTCAAAATCACCCCACCAAATCCTAGATCTGCCAAGATGTTGAGCTCTCTTACTAAAGAGATGGGACTGATAGAGTATCTGGAGAGAGACTAATAGCTGCAGCTATGGACTTAGACCTAACTACTCTAATGTCCATAAACACCTACTCCCGTATAGATTACATTTGTTTATCCCAAAGAGTTTCATAAATTCAGCCACGTGTTACAATCGGACCCATAGCCGCTTTCTGAGTCACGGCTTTGTCCACCTGCGCCTTGACCTCTGCAAAAACATCACGAGAGCAAAGAGCTGGAAATTCAAAAACCTCATGCTATCAAACGAAGCATTACATACATTGGTAACTACATGGATAGACAACTACAGCCAGAGAGACAACAAAGATATCTCCTGTTTCTCCGGCCACAAATGTGGGACGCTGAGTAAAGCCACACTAAGAGGTCATCGAATTGCATATGCTTCCTCTAAGAAAAAAGCAATGGAAGCACACAGGCTTAGATCTGGAGAGGGCGGCGGAACGCCTGTCAAAAATAACATAAAACAATCCCCAGACCAAGCAACCTCATCGATGTCAACTTAAAGCAGCCCAAAGCCCAAACTGAATTTGGAACTTATACTCAGGGAGATTTTTTTAAAAAAAGTTTCTTTACTAAATAGAAGAAATACCGATGAGTGATAGCAATAGGCCTTAGTAGATTGCTTGAGGGGCTTCTCCAATAAAAAGAGCAGGTCAGAGCGGTACAATTATGGCTATTCCGAACAGCAGAGGATGAGGTCACATATGATCCAAAAACGATCAATTATAACTTTTCATGATTTTTTACTGCCAAAACTATATAACTCTGATGAGAAAACACACGGAGGCAGAACTCCACTCCTTCCGTAGAAGGGAATCTCGACTACCTAAACTCATCAGAGGAGCGACCAAGAAGATCTCAAACTCCCCCTTCAGTCTCTGATGGAGATCTTGGAGGCAATTACTCTCCCTGCCACCTACCAAAGTCCCCAGGCCCAGAGGGATTCCCCAGGAGAGCTTATACAAAGCTTTTTGGCCCCAGCTTAGCCCTAAATTTCATCGCCAATGCTGCGAGGCATTTTTGCAAAAAAACTGAGTTCATCCCAGTACTCCCCCCACCCCCCCCCCTGCACACAGCTCGCATTACAGTGTATGCTCAAAAAAGCCAAGGATCCCCTAGCTCTGCGTGCCTGCTTCCGGTCCCATAAGCTTGTTGGATTCGTTCTACAAAATAATCACCAAATTGCTCGCCAAAAGACTAAACACTTCTTCTTCCCAAAATAATAAAAAGCGCGACCAGACGGGATATATAAGGAGACAGATACTCTGTGGATCACATTCCGCCCCGTCTTTGTGATATTATGGATCAAGTAAACGCACAGAAGACCCTGTGTGCTGGCTTGCACTGGATTGCTGCGAAGGCGTTCGGACAGGATGGAGTGGAGCTTTCTGTTCTCAGTGCTATAGATGAAGTTCAACATGGGCCCAAACTTTATTAAATGAGATCAAATCACTATACTCTCATCCCAAATGCCAGTGGTGACTACTAACGCAATGAAACTCTGACAGATTCCTTTGTGTACGGGGCACAAGACAAGGGTGCTCGCTGTGCCCCCATGCTCTACTTGTTGGGGGCGGAGCGCCTCTGGCAGATTGAGTTGTATAAGGAGCAATCCAAAGTATTATGGGTGTTCCTGCAGGCGGGGACTGCAGCACCAAGTATTTCCGCTTGTTTTGGCTGTTATAGGCTACGCGGATACATGTCTTGCTCTACAATCCAACCCTGAGAAATTCCCTTCCTCCCATATTAGATTACAATTGCTCAGGATGCACGTTTTCAGGTTATAAGATCAATTATTAAACAAATCCACTGTCTGCCCTCTCACATAATTATAACTCACCAGTTCGATGAAGAACACTATAGTCCATTTCAAGGGGAAGACACAAGGGGTTTCAGATACCTGTGGGATATTCATTAACACCAGATCTGAATATGCTTTTCGAAGAGAATTAATCTTCCACTCCTGGAATCAAATCAAGAACAACCTCCAAACCTGGATCTCACTCCCAATTAGCTTAGTAGGAAGAATTAATGTAATCCGTAGAACTATCCTCCCCTAGAAGCGAAACTATTTATTGTTCAGATGCTCCCATGCTATCTCCCAGCTTCCTTTGTCGAAAACAATGTAACCAAAGCATAACCAAATTTATATGGGGCAATAAAAAAAACCTAGGATTCAAGCTTTCCACTCTATCGAAACCTGAATCTAAGGGTGGTCTTGCCCCTCCATCCCTTCAATTGTGTAATACTGGTCTGCCCAAATCCGCAACATGCTAAACATGGATCACAAAACAGGACTAAAGAGTCAACGTTGAGCCAGATAGAAAATGCCCAATCTTGTGGTTCATTGCGCACTAAGCTCAAACTCTATATTCATTGAAAACTTGAGTTGAAGTGGGCAGACATAGCCAAAAACATTTGTGATTTACAGTACCCTACGAGGCCGGTTTGGAGGGAATATAAGAAATACTTGGGCATCTCCTCCCAAATATGTTTCTCCACTCGCATACAGTAGGCAACCCAGACTTGACAAAAGCCATGAATGAGATGCCAACGTTCAATCTTTGGCATACTCTAGGAACATCAGGGACCTTTCAGACCTTATTTCAAGCAGAAGACCACTACACTGAACTCCTTTCAAGGAGCTCTGAATGAATTCAAGTGTGCCAAGATTCCCATTTTTTAAATATCTACAAAGTAGACATGTCATCTCCTCTCATACTTCCAAGAGGAGGTTTAAGAACTCAGTTTTGAATGAAGGGAAACCCTTCTGTCACAGCCACAATCCATAAAGCAAAATATATCCTAGACTCTATAGGCCTCCCTTCTTGTGTGAGAAAGGGAGGATCCTCCTTTACTCCCTTTGGAAAAATAATATGGGTTTTTATCCAACGACCTGATGTTTGTCGTCTGAATATCATGGATGAGTATATGGGCGGAGGTTTGCGGACAGGGTATACTGTCTACTCTACTAATGTTAAAAATGAAAGAATCTAATTACAAATTTTTGTGTACCAAAATTGTATTACACTCCCACTGAGACTCCATAAAATGGAAACAGGACAATTTCTCATAATTGTAATAGATGTACCCTCTGAAAGTGGAACCTATGTGCATGTATTTGGAGCTGCCGGAGAGATTGCCAGGATTTTGGCAATCTAACATTACTGCTGACAGCAGAAAATATAGATGTACAGTTGATATGACCACGTGTCTCTATCTTCTTAATGCCCAGCAGGGACTTTGTTCTTGATCCTGACAGAGAAAAATTTGCTCATTGACCATATAATTTACTTTGCTACGAAATGTATTCCTTCTATTGTGGGCCTCTAATACTTCTCCTACATTTAAAATGTGGAGGATGGACCAGATGATCGAACTTTCTCCTACTGGAAAAGCTCCACTTATGACCTCCACAAGAGACAGCCCAAGTTTGATAGACTCTGGTCTCCACTACTCAAACTATATTTCAAATTGGGACACGAGAGTGAATGGGGGGATCCACGGAGGATGGGCAGATTGCGTGTTGTGTAAGGTGGCCTGTTAAAAAACTAAAAACTAATTGATGGCTCGTCATCTTCAGCTAAGGCTGGAAATAGCTAATAAGAACCTTTATAGTGCTGCTTGCAGAGTTCTATAATTTAAATTTGTTTATAATATTATTTGTGTGTCGTATGTATGGTATGTATGTATTGTAGTGTATGTTTATAGTATGTATGTCATGTAGGTAGATATATGTATGTATATATATATTACATATATAAAACAATTTTTTATTATATTATTATTATTATTATTATTATTTATCTATTATTATTTTTTTTTTTTTTTTATTTATTCACATCTGTGAATGTGGAATGTGTTTGGTTGGTTGATTGAAAACTTATAAAAACTTTAAATTGAAAAAAAAAAAGAAATGGCATCGTGTTTTCAAGCTACAGTAATGTACTTTAGACCAAATCTTCATCAGCGCATTTGAGGATGTATTGAGTAAATATTCAGCTGGCCATCAGTCCTAAAAACGAACGTTCAAAACAATATGTGATGAAACCTGCAACCCTGTACAGTGATGGAAAAAAGTATTTGATCCCCTGCTGATTTTGTACGTTTGCCCCACTGACAAAGACATGAATCAGTCCATAATTTTAATGGTAGGTTTATTTGAACAGTGAGAGACAGAAAACAACCCCAAAAAATCCAGAAAAACGCATGTCCAAAAATGTTATAAATTGATTTGCATTTTAATGAGGTAAATAAGTATTTGACCCCCTCTCAATCAGAAAGATTTCTGGCTCCCAGGTTGTCTTTTTATACAGGTAACGAGCTGAGATTGGAGCACACTCTTAAAGGGAGTGCTCCTAATCTCAGTTTGTTACCTGTATAAAAGACACCTGTCCACAGAAGCAATCAATCAATCAGATTCCAAAAACTCTCCACCATGGCAAAAGACCAAAGAGCTCTCGCAAGGATGTCAGGGACATGATTATAGACCTACACAAGGTTGGAATGGGCTACAAGACCATCGCAAGCAGCTTGATGAGAAGGTGACAACAGTTGGTGCAATTATTTGCAAATGGAGAAACACAAAATAACTGTCAATCTCCTTCTGCCTGGGGCTCCATGCAAGATCTCGCCTCGTGGAGTTGCAATTGATCATGAGAACGGTGTATGAACTCAGCCCAGAACTACACGGGAGGATCTTGTCAATGATCTCAAAGCAGGCTTGGGACCATAGTCACAAGAGAAAACGATTGGTAACACAGTACGCCGTGAAGGGACTGAATCCTTGCAGCGCCCCGCAAGGTCCCCCTGCTCAAGAAAGCACAATATACAGAGGCCGTCTGAAGTTTGCCAATGAACATCTGAATTATTAACCAGGAGAAACTGGAGGAGGTCTCGGAACCAGAACACAATTGTGCATGCATGCTGGCCCAGCTACTAGATTTGTTCTGGGGGCCAGACCAACCTGGTCTCAGAGTCATTCGTATTTATTCTGTTTCAATTGCATATCTTATGCATTAATTTGTGGTTGTCCATCACCCATTTCGTATGATATGTTATGTTACAAATAATATTATGTTGACAAATTTGCAAAACGTACAATATGTTATGTACGAATTCTAGTATCGTGTGTCGCGTCGACGAATGCTGTGGGTGTACATTTGCTGTCAAACAAGGAGTCCGCTCATACTGAACCTTGATCATAAGTTTTATTCATAGCACAAGCTTTCAGCATGAGTTACCAGACTTGCAGGGTCTGGAGAAACAGCGTCCCAAAAATAATCTGTCTGTATCTGACCCCCTGCCTCCAGCATTAATACTTATAACAATGTAAAAATATGGGTGCTCCCCTCTGCTGTCCAATCACCTGTCTCCCCTGGGGCGTCACCCCCACAATGGCTATTTTTGAACTACGATACACATTCCCTCTTTCTTACCATTCCTCTTTCCCTCTTCATACACGACATATCCCCCCTTCGAGACTAACTAAAGTCTCGAAAACAAACAGAATAGGATTATGACAGTAACAATTTATCTTATTGAGTTATCTTTAACATTTAAACCAAAAAAAAACATCTCCTCTAGAGTGTAAATACCTTTCTATGAAATATGAATACAGTCATGTATGAAGTGTGGATACATTACTATGAAAATGAACAAAATCTTTATGGAGTGTGAATACATTACTATGAAATATGAACAAATCTTTATGAGTGTGAATACAACAAAATTACTATGAATATGAACAAATCTTTATAATAATGAAGTGTGAATACATTACTATGAAATATGAACAAATCTTTATGGAGTGTGAGAGCGAAAAAACTGTCTGGCAGCATCTTTCTCCAGATATCCATCCATCAATCAAGACAGTAAAAATTCTCTCACGTGTCCCTTGCCCCAGGCAACCACCTAGATACTCCAGATAAACTCAATAAATCCTTATCAATGCAGTTTTGAAACTATGATGCAATTAAATACACATGGTAAGCCCCTGCAAACAAAAATACTATCCAAAAAATTTCACTCTAAGGCTGGGTCAACGCCATCGGATCCTACAGTGGACCTACTCCCTGCCTAGACTCCCTGTCCCTAAGCATCAACGAAATAACCAAAAACATCTAAGATCCCCACATGTATCCAATAACATCAAATATCATTCTACAAAAAGTAATCCCTAAGAATATGACACAAATTATGTATTACACATGCAACTATGTCTATATTTCATTGCAGACACTGGAATGTAGTCCACTACACTTCATCTCCCGCCGTAGTCTCGACTTTCCAATGCATTGTTGATGATGGAATGGGAACCTTTCCACGAACTTCTGGTTCCATCTCCTCCAGTCATTGGTCCTTTCATATTGTCCCTTTCTTTGAGTAATTTCAATCTTTACAGTTCCCCTCCCAAACGCCTTCTGGAAGGAAAGAAAAGACCGAAACAGTATCTTTGCAAACAAACACTTTCAAATTAAACATCAAGATCAAACTAAGAATATAAAAATTATATATAAATTATGTATGAAAATCAATATAACATGATAGAATAATTGAAATAGGATATATGTGATTCATTCATACACTTCCCCCCTTGATTCATAAAATCATACTAAAAATCACACTAAATCAAAAAAAATTGGAAAATATTTCAAAAAGGATATTTATCATCAATACTCCATCCAGTCCCACTGTCCTCTTCATCCAGATCAGGAACAGTCAAACAACTGCCGCATCTGAGTGTTGTCTCCAGGCATCACAACTCAAACCTATCTCAAATATCATAGCTTCTCAAAGGTCCAGTAAGAAATTACAAAACATCGCACACACTAGTGCTTATCAAAGCTGTCATTAAAATTCTAATCCATCACTGCTCCTACTGGGCCTAACTGATCTTGCAACCAAGTCTTCGATGACCATCCAGCTCCTTCAGATCTACCAAACGCATCCCCTTATATTCTTCAACGCATAGTGATACTATCGGAACATCTTGGAATCAAAAGAGTATAGCTAATATTATCAATATTAGCTGCCAAAAATGTTACACCATACCATGGAAAAGGTCCCCCTTCTTCGCTCTTAGCCTTATCCTCCAATGATAGGCGTCAAGGACTATGAAATGGTCGCCATGTCCCTTTTCACACCTACTTCCAACCCTAGATTGAGATTTCTCTGTGTCGGTGCTACCCCTCTTATAAAATGGTAGAAACTCGTATGGAAGCTTCATACGGTTGACATGTAACAACATCCTGTCCATCCATAGGGTAAGAATATATTACGCTTTATCACCACAAACCCTCAAATAATCTCTAAAATTCCCAATAAGTCACATTGTCAGGCAAAAGCTAATCTTTCACCATCAAAGTCTTGCTGTTCTACTTACCTGGAACATAAAAAGTAACATTATTGTTTGGCCATTACTACCTTAAGGTTATGCATACCCAAAGTTATCATATAATCATTCACAATCTGATATTCCAATAAACATACCCCTTACATCATATTGTTTTATTGAGAACAAAACAAAACTTTAGCCCTCAATGGTTTCACCTATCCAAATGCTTCAGGGTTCGCTGTTACCTGATTTTTACTTCCCATCTAACAAATTCACATATGAGTTAACTTACTTAACCCAATAGACACCTAAACCTAGGCTTAAACAAATGTTTTGACAACGACATTATTTTATCTGTTACTGATGTTGCTGATACAACAGCCATGACAAAGCATAAGATTCGATACATACTTGATAGAGGTCGAGCGACCGTCTCTAAAATGTTTGGTGCTGGAATATCCAACAGACATGGACCCTCAAGATTCCCTCACTGATCTTACAGAATGAGCTAGCTGCTGGAACCAAAGATTCCTACCTGCCCATCCATCTTTAATTTTCACAACAGAAGAATCAAACCAATCCCATTTCAGTTTCTCTCTTCCCTAACGAGCGGTAACTGATCAGATACCTCTCCCTTGTCTGTCATTAAAAATCAAAGACTCATCCTGTACCTCCATGATAGTATCCTTCAGCTATTTCAGATGAATCTATATTGTTTCTCTACCACTATCTGCTCTCCTATTTTTTAACCCTTTGCATTACTACCATGTGACAGCACTCTCTATCCGTATCATAAACCCCTGAGTCCCTCTTGCTACCCCCTTTAATTTCAGAAAGGTTGTGTCGGGTGTCGGTGTCATGCTTCCTACATTTGTTATTGCCGTCCGCATCATTAATCCTTCCGCAAAGCTACCATTAAAGTAGTGTGATTTAGTTGATGTATTAACACCCTTAACTACTTCTAGTGGCGAAAGCTAACCGATATCCTATGTGTATTATTTACTGTTGGAGTGGCTACTGTAGTATACTCTTCCTGAACTCCTTTGGTGACTGTGGGTAAACTTCAACAGATTTCAAATCTTCCATTATAAGTGTCACTGTACGAATTACATAGCCTTTTAACCAATAATTTTCTTAACCGGAAAACAAATTTAATGCTTGCACTAGATGAAGTACCAGCATATATTCTCCCTTGATCTTTCTCTCTGTAACATTACGCAAAATAAATGAACAATCACTCAAACCTTCCACCCTCCTTCACACTTCATATTGTTGCACAAACTATACCTCCTTGACTAGGGGCAACAGCTTCTACTTCGGGTCCTGATAACAATACTTCTTCGTCTCTAATTATCTCTCCATGTGGAGGAACGTCCCCATCCTAACCCCTAATAACAGTTTTTTTTTTTTTCCCCCCTAAAATTTGGTGCTGGAGCTATTGTTTCCTTATAATCAAATGCGATATATATATGGCTTTAATAACTATCAATGGTTGAAAGAGTTGAAATTGCTTCTCACTGTTGTTTTAATATACTGAAAGTGTTAATGTCATTATTGTTACTTCATCTCTAGTTTCCCCAACGCTTTGAACTCTTTGCTTTGTACTTCCATTCTATCACCACTAGTGTAACTTTTTTTAAACTCTCAGTCCTACCTCTATCCCTGACTTTCAAAACTTTTGATTATAAAAAATACACCCACAATACCTGATCTTCCTGCGGGAATTGTAAAATATAGATACTCAATCACCCTCAATCTTTCTTATCATTCAGCAACGCATCTGCTCCTAACAGATCTAAACTCCATACCATATCTATCCTTCCCACTAAACTCTAAAATTTTCCTCACCACTGTTCTCTCTCTCTTACTACTAACTTTGAAAAATTAGCTTACTGTCTTAGAGTTCCTTCAACCCTAGTTCTCCTAACTTTTTTTAATCTAATCGTTTCTCCTAACCTTAAAAACCCTTTTCCACTGATTTATTCACAAAATCCCTTTACCACAAATTTTTTGGAATATGTGATTGGGAAGGGTCCCCACCTGCTTCTGACGATTCTTTACACGACAGACATGGCAAACGACTAAACATCTTTTAGCCTAGCCTGAAATCTCTTGGTGTAGGAATGTAACCACAGAATAAACAGTCACCCCTTTTAACTTTTTCAGACAGATTGTCTAATAGGCAGTCTAATAGATTATCATCCTTCCTATGATATGATTATTTTCAAGCAAATATGATTCCCAAAAACACTATTCTTTTTAAAAATCTTCTACGAGACAGCCGTCCAGTGTACATCTTATTGTTACAGTTTGTTTGGTTTCTATTTTTCTCATAATTGATCTGTATGTGATTCTGATAGCTTGGAAGGAATGCATTAATGAAACTGTACTGATATAGATTGTTTCACATAACAGGCTGTTATTCATGTGGGGAACGTTGGGGTAGGACAGATAAGACTTGTGTTTCTTGCAGATGCGAACACTCTCTCTCTTTGTAGGTCTGTGAAACTGTTCCTTGAACATGGAGTTACAGTGGAATGGTGTCTTTTGGGTGCTGACGTCCGCTAGCCAGGTTTATTAGTCATAGCAACTATGCCTGGCAAACAAATGGAAGTGCCGAGGGAGTTGGGACCAACACCTGCGCCAACGGATTGGCTGGACCACACTCAGTCCTTTGCTCTGGTGGCCAAACAGAAGAGGTGGAGGGTCTTTCTGTCAGAGTATATTGAAGAAAGAATCTGTAAACAATAATTCTAGTTCTCTGTCGGCCCTGCGTGGTTTTCAGTGAGCCGTATACGAACCTTCATACTTATCATACATACATTTTGCATATAATAAATTAAGCTTGGATTTGAAGATCTCTTAGATTTCTTATTCCAATACCAGATTTGAATTACGCATTTCTAACAATTGGTGACCTCCGACTGTGTGATCTGGTGCGGAACTTCGCTGGAATTCACCCATCTATTGGACATCACTGTCAGACATCGAGACGATGTGTTTCACAAATCGCCCGGGCTTCTAAAAAGGTAAGCAAAACACCCTATTGTAATATAACTGCAGTTTTGCACATTGGCTTTATCCAAATTAATTTGTTGAAACAACCTGTTTGATGTAAGTGAACCCTATTCTACTATAAATAACAATTACAGTATACTACTTCGATTTCATAATGTACTATTGCAAATGTTTGATAATTGTGATGGTTTAAAAACCCATGGAATAGTAGAGGTGGCTGTGTGCCCCATAGTAGAGGTGGCTGTGGTGCCCCATAGTAGAGGTGGCTGTGTGGCCCCATAGTAGACAGAGTTGGCTGTGTCGCCCCATAGTAGAGGTGGCTGTGTGCCCCATAGTAGAGGTGGCTGTGTGCCCCATAGTAGAGGTGCTGTGTGCCCCATAGTAGAGGTGGCGGTGTGCCCCATAGTAAGAGCGTGGCTTTGTGCCCCATAGTAGAGGTGGCCTGTGTGCCCCATAGTAAGAGGTGGCTGTGTGCCCCATGTAGAGGTGGCTGTGTGCCCCATAGTAGAGGGGGCTGTGTGCCCCATTGTATACCTTTGTTATCTGTGTGTCCTAAGAAAACTTTAGTTGTGTGACAAAGATTTACGATTGTGTGTGTCGAGTGTAAGTGTGTCATTTATGACTGTGGTAGGATTATGACTGGTATTGTGAGTGAGTGTGATAACTGTATACTACGTTTAACTGTGTAAATAACTGTGTACCATTTTGGCTCAGAATACAAACAATATTTAAAAACAGTAAATAATGAGAATTACAATTAGGAAATAAAGTTTAAATTGTTTGGGGGGGGGGGGGGCAAACGTAACACAAAAGACACCCATAGGTGGTACTTTAAATAAATAGGCAGTAGTCGACGCTATGGCACATATCAGTTCAGACTAGATATGACTAGGTTCAAAGGAGACACTTAAAATTCTTAAGACAGGGGTGACGTATGCATGAGAGGTGTGAATGATAAACCTGTATACCTTGATAGAAAACTAATTGGGAATCAAAGACGTCTGTGCCTGTCCAAACTGTATACCATTTGGGGATAACTGTTGGGTTTGTGGTTGCTTAAACCATATAACACGTTAAATAACAATTGGAGAACATAAAGCTAAAGTGATTAATTGTGTGACTGAACTGGTTTTGAATAGTTGTGTTGAAACAATTTGGTTTATTATTTGATTCAGTGTTTGATGTTTTGACCCATAGCATAATACTGGTTTTTAGGTGCTTTGGGTTGAGGCTTATTTTTTGTTGATTATTTGATGTAATGTTTGACCCTGCAAAATACTGGTTAAACAATTATACTGAAATAATTCGGTTTATGCATTTAAATATAAACCATGCACCAACTTTAACTAATTAGGTTGGGAATAATTTGATTTAAATAACTAGATGAAAGTACTTTAAAATAACCACAGAATATTGGAAACACTAACACAGCTCCTCGAAGGAACCTTGCTCCCACCAGAGGAGAGGGAGAGGAGAGTTGCGAGGGGGAGGGGGCTGGAGACAGCGAGAAGTGTGGCTTTTGAAGAGTCAGGAGAGAGAGAGAGAAGGGGTGGTGATTTAGATTGATACAAAAACAATTATTGATGGGTTAGGACTGGGGATATCTGTATCATTTATATTGCATTTTTGGTTATTTAAGTTAAATAAAGTGGTCTAATGGTATTACTATTACCCATTTGCGTTTTAAACTAAAAATATATTAGACCATTAACATTGAAAGCACTTTTTTATACAAAATATTGGAGTCAGTAAGGTTTTAAATTACAATTAAGAATTAAATAATAAAGTTCTTAAAACAAAAGTATAGATACAACAACATTGGGCAAAAATGACAGATAAAAGTAATTAAGTGTTGAAAATCCACCCTCGAGATAAACTGGGGGAAAAAGACGGGAAGGAATGGAAGAGGGAGAGGAGAAAAGTTATACAAAAGAAGGATAGCATATGGAATGGATAATGGCAATGAATGGACAATCCCAGGGGAAGGAGAACCCTGAGGCAATAACTGACGGCCACTGAATAAGAGAACAGAGAAGGCAGTAAGTGAGTGGAAAGAGGAAGGAGAGCCCCTCAAAGGGAAGTCCAAAGACGCGATGGAGAAAGCCAGGTTAAAAGGAGCGGATTGGTTTTGGCTATGTTGGAGAAACTAAATAAAATGTGGGAAGGACAAGCACCACCAAGATAACAAATCGGTTGTATCCAGCCCTGCCATCGGCCCCACCACACCCGTATGAAAAACCCTCCCAAAAACAATGGCACCAGTGTTGGAAACTGGACTGGGCAGGTACAGTATCAGCAGAAAGACGGCGTGCTGCAGGATACATGGGTGGGTGAAGAAGAGGTGAATAGACGAAGAAAAAGTGATATCTAGAACAGATGTTGAAAAAAACTGCACGAGAACTGAGAAGAACAGATTTCTCAGCTGAGTAGACTGGATAAAGAGGAAGAAGACTCATAGAGAGTAGAGTACTGAGTACCGGGACTTGTGTCGAAACCGGAGCAAGTGAGAGAGAGAATGAGAAATAGGAGGTAGAAGCACAGCCAGTTCAACCATTATGACAACAATGCCGAATTAAAAAAAAAAAGGAACTGAAAGTACTGGAAAAAACAGGTGAGAGAAGACAGAAAGGAGCTGGGCACTCACTCCACTGCAAAGAACACCAGAGCCAAGGGGTGGGCCATTTGTATTGATTTGGGAGAAGAAGAAGGAAGAGTATGAAGACGTTAAAGCAGACAAAATGCTCTATGGAGCTTTCAGGAGATATTTGGGATGAGGAAGGGCCTGCACAACGCACACGGGCCAAAACTCAAGGGGAGAGGGGGGTAACTGTGGGGTCAGTACCCTCTGAGAGAAACAACAGTGGGAGCTTCAGTATACAAACCCTGCCACACAGGGATGTGCAACTCTGTGTGACAGTTTACCCCAGCCTGAAGAATCAGGACACAGGTGGGTGAAGGCTTTTGAGAGCCTTACTTGCAGCAGATGAAACTCACCATAGGGGATTTGGTAGCAGTAACTGAACAGGTGCATGGGAGATCAGAATACAAAGAGATACTCATACAAGGCAGGCCTGAGAGGAATAGTAGGAGCAAGCAACTGGTTTTGATCGATAACCGAACTGTCATATGGGATGCAGTGTTAGAAGGAAGTATCCCACTCAGGCAAGGCCAGATCTCATGAGAACACTGACGCTGAATGATGATGAAAACCATACCAGCCCACATGAAGAGGGCAAAGTGCCTCTGGAGACAAGCATGGAATGAAGAGCCCACCAAAAATACAATGAGTCACCTCTTCCTTGCAAAAACTGCCTGGGGGACTCCAGACCAGGCCCGGGTTTAGAGTGTGAAAAAGGTTGTGGCACTCACAGCAAAATCCATCCCAGAGTTCAACAGAGATAGCCCAAACATCATGTGGAGCGATGGAGGGAAGGCAAGAGGAAGGAGGGAAGATGAACTAAAGCAGCTACAGAAGAAAGTTTTGAAAAAAACAACTAGCTGAAGACAAAACAGGCAAACAGATGGTTGTGACCAGTACCCCGAATCCACAGGGTGTGCCAGGTATTGATCCAGCTGCAGCGCGCGCTGCTGCAGTAGTACAGGCAATGGCTGGGATGATGGCACCTCAGATGAATGGCTCCTGTGGGGCCAAATGGGTATTGTCTCTGTCGGGATGTCACACAGACCAGATTTTACCCCAACATCCTGGCTACGTACCCCTGTCACAGGAGGTGTTTTAACTGTGGACAAGAACGGACACATGGCTAGAGACTGTTGGTCACAACCCTCAAACTTCAAACGACCAAGAGGACGAGGTTATGGAGGACAGCAAGAAGGGGGTGGGCCCAGATACCCAGGTCAAAGGGCCAACCGGGCAAGGCGCCCCAACAATTCCAACCACAACCAGCACCCCAATATCCTGGAGGAGTCAAATATCCAGCCACAGCTAACTACCCAACCCTGAAATGCTGCCAAGTATGTCATGGATGGAATGCAACACCCCAACCAGGACCCCCTCCCAATGAAGCTGGCCAAGAAAACCCAATCTAAACACACCACCAACATCTACTCATTTCCTTCCACCAGGGTTAGAACCGGTAGTGTTTGTTAATTGGAGGAAGCTATTTGTGGTTGTTTTTCAAATTGGGTTTTTCAAACAAAAAAACACACACCTAGTATGATGTTTATAAAGCCTTGTTGTTTCAATTTTTTTTTTTTTGGGGGGGGGGGTTTACAGCAGGTCAAGGGTGATAGGTCTTAGAGGAAGCACACAGTGAATTTTATGGAGTTTTTTTAGCTTTTGGCTGAGTTTGGGGTATATATGATTTCTTATGAGAATGAATGTCATGAGGACTTAATGAACACTTGGATTACTAACATTTATGAAAATATTTTAGAATAATGGTAATGTTTAGTATACTATGGGAATAAAACAGTTCGTTAAATGATTTCAATTGCCTCTGAAACTCTGTTTTTAACATCTGGTGTTATTTTAATCATCCACACTAGTAAATTCTAAAGGCATGACAGGAGGACTTTAAGATAGTTTTATTTACTAAGTTGAGGGTAATTTGTAATACTGTGCAAATTGTGAAGAAGATTATAGTTTGGTAATAGTATATTTGATTTTGAACCATAAAATAACAGAAGAGAGAGTGGAGGAATGGCAATTGGATAATGAATTACCAATATTAACTAAAGTAGGGATTGTTTAGATAGGTGGTAATATTGACCACATGGCCAAAATCATGTGTCAAAAAAAGGGGGGATGGTTGGATTAAATATTAAACATATACGAAGGAGAGGACAAAATAATTTTGAAAAAAACATGTATGATAGTTTTATTAACCACACATGTATGTCAGAGGTTTTGTGCCCCACAGGTGAACTAAAGGAGAAGGTGACCCACTCTATCTAACCAGGAGACTGAAGCAGGCCTTGGCGGAAGGGCCCTACCAAGTTACTGCTTTGCCAGCAGCAATAGCTGAGAGATCCATCTGGGTGCATGTCACTCACTGCAAAAAGGTAAATCCAGCTACACCTGACGAACAAAACACAGAGTTAGGGAGAAAGATCCGATCACACATAGGGTTCGGGGGTTGGCTCCTTAACGAAGATTCCCTTACCCTGTCTGATCATCCCTGTGTGAGTTCGTAGAAGGTGAAAGCAATGGGTTGGCCTCTGGCGTCTGACATGTTTCTCAGGTGCGAGGGTGGGGAATTCACAGGTCTCCCGACGGTAGGTAGCGTGTCTGATTGTGGGGGCCATATTCCTAAACACACAACGGACCCTCCTGTTTCAGCCAGAAGTGGTAGTTAACCTAACCAAGTTGAAAAGGGCATAGGAGACAGCTAGACGTAGGGAAAGGGAAATGCTAGGGACTTTAGGGAAGGACATCACCAATCTCCATACACAGTTTAGGGTTGTGAAAGTAGGGAAGTATCAGAAATGGCAGTGCGACCCAATTGAGGGTAGGTACTGTCTGAAAGTCTGAATTATGCTAAACAGATTACAGGACCTGACAAGGAGAGATATCTTCTTCAACTGGGGCACCCTTAGAGAGGTAACCCTCTATAGAGGGGTCGTGGTAGGACAGTTGGCAAACTAGTAGACCTGAAGGTTAGTAGGTGTGGTATCTTGTGAGACAGTGCAAACTATAGTTAACTGAAGGAAGTAGTACAGATGGAGACGGAGTAAATAGATTTTAACTCGTGGTTGAATGGGTTCAGTATACGGTCTAAAGAAGGACTGTTTTGCCTGTGGGACAGCCAAACCAAGGTTAACAACTACTCCGTTCCCCTTGACAGGCTTTGACTCTCTCGTCAGGTTTATCCTCCATGCAAGCCACCTGGGGATGTGGTGAAAGAGTCTTATGGTAACTTGCACTATCTGTTTTTCCTCCGATAACAAAGTCATCCCGACCTGGTTGCCTCAGTTTGAAGTTCACAGGGGATTCTTATTGTTTTTTCTAGGACTAATAGAGGATACAGGGTAGCCGGCATCTTAGCTCCTGCCTCCCACACAGAGAATGTCACAAGTAAAAGAGAACCATGACTAATCTCTCCTCTTTGTTGCAGCCAGAGGAATTTTAGGAACCAAAACCAGGGGGGACCCGTGCTGACATCTGATGGATGTTGGTGATAACTTGATTGTGAACTCACCTACATATGTAAAACAATCTAAACGTGTCAGAGAACTGGTGAGTTTGTCACGTAGAAAGTAGGACCTCTTTCCCGGGATCCTTGATGAAAGGATATATATTGATGGGATCCACAATCAGATTGCAGCTGGGTTTGAATCAAGTATTTTTGTGGTGTCAACAATTAATAAAAATGTAGATGGATAATTTATTTTAATATAACCAGCCAAAAGATTTATAAACCACACTCGTGATGCAATAAAGGGATTAGCTGAGCAGACAGACGGCAACTAGCTTAATGACATGGCAGAATAGAATAGCTTTAGATATGCTTATGGCTGAGCGGGACGGGGATTTGTGTTCTGTTTGGATATATGTGCTGTAACTTTCATCTCCAAACAACACAGCACCGGACGGGTCCCAGTGACCAAAGCGCCTCAGGGACTCACCACGATGGGCGAACGAACTGGTTGAGAACTCTGGTACTGGATAGCTCCATAAACGGTTGGTTTGATAAAACATATTTGGTAAATGGGAAAACTATTGTTGTGACTATTCTGGGTGAAGTTATAGCTTCTATGGGTATACTTGTTCTTTGTGGATGTTGTCTTATTTTCCTGTGTCTGAGGGTTGGTGAGAAAATGGAAGGAGATTAAGAATGTGGTTTCCAAACAGATGGTTTGAGATACGGCCCAATCCCGGACTCCGACCTAAGGAATGAAGGGATATGACCCTACCAGGCTTGGTGGAGTGACACTCTAGAGGGTGTCTAAAGG
Source organism: Coregonus suidteri (assembly GCA_036851935.1). Classification (NCBI taxonomy): domain Eukaryota; kingdom Metazoa; phylum Chordata; class Actinopteri; order Salmoniformes; family Salmonidae; genus Coregonus; species Coregonus suidteri. The sequence continues at coordinate 4,709,152 of CM072244.1, forward strand.
GGGGCCAACATTTACTTCCCTGTTGGTGTTTTAATGTTTTAATAATCTTATGTTTTTGTGTTCTATTAATCCTGTGTTTTATGCTTTATAATCAAGTTAACCATTGTGAATGTTTGTCTTTCCTTATGTGAAGGTTTGAAGTTGCCTGGGTGACTTGTAGCCAACCGTTTTGCAAGTTGGGTGTAGATGGAAGGACTGAAGACTTTTATTATCAAATTGTCTATTAAAATTATAAAAGTGTTTTGATTTTTGGGTTTGTATTGTATTTTAATGAGTGACATCCTAGATGGCGTCAAAAGGGGAATTGTTGGGTTCTATTTTTCTCATAATTGGATCTGTATGTGATGGATAGCTTGGAAGGAATGCATTAATGAACTGTACTGATATAGATTGTTTCACATTAACAGGCTGTTATTCATGTGGGGAACGTTGGGGGTAGTACAGATAAGACTTGTGTTTCTTTGCAGATGCGAACTCTCTCTCTTTGTAGTCTGTGAAACTGTCCTTGAACATGGAGTACAGTGGAATGGTGTGTCTTTTGGGTGGCTGACTCCGCAGGTTATTTATCATAGCAACTATGGCCTGGCAACAAATGGAGTGCCGAGGAGTTGGGACCAACCCCGCGCCAACGGATTGGGCTGGACCACACTCAGTCCTTTGCTCTGGTTGGCCAACAGAAGGGTGGAGGCTTTCTGTCAGAGTATTTGAGAAAGAAATCTGTAAACAATAATTTCTAGTTATCTGTCGGCCCCTGCGTGGTTTTCAGTGAGCCCGTATACGAACCTTCATACTTATCATACATACATTTTGCATAATATAATAAATTAAGCTTGGATTGAAGATCTCTTGATTCTCTTATTCCAATACCAGATTTGAATTTACCGCAATTTCTAACAAGTTCAATTTACACAATTGCATCTCTTTCCAACAATGCCAATAGGTATATGTTCTAAATATTAGTATGTCTATTTTAATTTCTCTTTGAGTTTTATAGCAGAGCTCAATTGGTTCCTTAAGAGTAATTAGCTGTTTTACTACCTCAAATCCCTATCCTAATTAGTTAATTTACATAGTGAGATGTTTAACCTCTTTTAGGCTCAACACAGATAAAAGGTTTTTTTCCACTATTCACCTCTCCTAGTCCTTTGTTTTTACTTCAATTGTTAGAATATTTTCTCTTCTTCTCTAATCGTGCTATCGGTCTGACACCCCCCTTCGTATCTTCTAGGCTCTAGACTCCTTGCTCCGGCCCCTGTAGGGGTTCACCGGTCCTCCAGATGATCTTGACTGGCCCCTGTATCTTCCTCTGAAATTCCCCTCTGATGTTTCCTCCTGACTATTGCACTCACAGGTAAAGTGACCAACCTGTCCATAATTAATAACACTCTTCTGAAAGTTTGCTGGAAGTGTGTGTCACGATCGTCGGGTACAGAGGACCAAGGCGCAGCGGGTGAAAGGTGAACATATTTTATAGATAATGAAAACACGAACAAAAACAACAAACGATAACGTGACGTCCTCGGTCAAAAACACAACCACACTGAACAAGATCCCACAACCACTGTGGGAAAACAGGCTGTCTAAATATGGTTCCCAATCAGAGACAACCAGCCACAGCTGACACTCGTTGCCTCTGATTGAGAACCATTCTGGCCAACATAGAAATACAACAACTAGACACGAAAACAAATTGAAAACTCACACCCCTGGCTCAACATACTAGAGTCCCCAGAGCCAGGGCGTGACAGTACCACCCACCAAAAGGGCACGGACTCCGACCCGCGCCAACCAAAGACCACAGGGGAGGGACCGGGTGGGCACTCCGCCTTGGCGGCGGATCCGGCTCCGGGCATGATCCCCACTCCCTCTCTAACCCCCAAAGTACCCCTGGTCCGGTCTGGCCCTGCTGACCGGAGCTGGACTGCACACTGGTTGGAGCGGATTGCTCTAGCTCCGGCGTGAAGCAGCTGACCCGTGCCGAACCAGGCACCGGTGGAACAGGCACGGGCTGTGCCGGACTGACGACGCACACCACTGGCTTGGTGTGGGGAGCAGGAACGGGCCGAGCCGGGCTGACGAAACGCACCCCTGACTTGGGTGCGGGGAACAGGAGCGGGCCGGACCGGGCTGACGAAGTGCACCACTGACTTGGTGCGGGGAGCAGGAGCGGGCCGGACCGGGCTGACGAAGCGCATCACTGACTTGGTGCGGGGAGCAGGAGCGGGCCGGACCGGGCTGACGATGCGCACCATAGGCTTGGTGCGTGGAGCAGGAACAGGCTTGGCCGGGGCTGACGACGCGCACCACAGGCTCGATGCGAGGAACAGGAACAGGCCCGGACCGTACTGGGGACACACACCACTGGCCCTACGCAGGGATCAGGAACGGGCCGGACCGGACTGGTAACACACCCCAGTACCTCTCCTCTCGCCGTGCCTCTACACTTTCCCTCTCCTCTGTGACCAGTGGCCCCCTTAACCTGGCGGCCTCCTCTGCAACCCCGCTGGGACCGCTCTATAGCGGCCTCCTGCTGCCCCGTCGTCCACGGCGTGAGCCCCCCCCCTACAAATTTTCTGGGGGTCTCTCCTCCCCGTGGGCCCAGGCCCAGCCGAGGTTGATGTCCTTTAGTGATACCCTCTGGCGCTGGCTCCTGGACACGCTGCTTGTGTCCAGTGTTGGTGGGATCTTCTGTCACGATCGTCGGGTACAGAGGACCAAGGCGCAGCGTGAAAGGTGAACATATTTATTAAATAATGAAAACACGAACAAAAAAAACAACAACGATAACGTGACGTCCTCGGTCAAACACAAACCACACTGGAACAAGATCCCACAACCACTGTGGGGAAAACAGGCTGTCTAAATATGGTTCCCAATCAGAGACAACCAGCCACAGCTGACACTCGTTGCCTCTGATTGAGAACCATTCTGGCCAACATAGAAATACAACAACTAGACACGAAAAACAAATGAAAACTCACACCCTGGCTCAACATACTAGAGTCCCCAGAGCCAGGGCGTGACAGTGTGGCTGAAATCTTCCTCCTCCTTCTAAGCCTTCTCGTCCTCTTCCTCTCCAATTCTGTGTCTGTCCAGGAACTGGCTGTGGATATGAAACACCTGGTACCGCCCTTGGTGGCTGGTACAATTGCATTTGACCTTGTTCAGTTGAAGCTGTGGCAGTGATTGTTGACATATCAGTATTCTTCAAAAGGTTATATTCTAAGTTCTGTCCTCGAAATATCATCTTCCATCATCTTCTTACTAGTGGCCTTTTTCCTTGGCCTCAATGTATTCTTCTCCTCCAATTCTTGGGATTCTTTTCTCAGCAGTTTCTCCTTCTGTATCTTCTCTTCTTGAGTTGTTCATCCAGTTGTGTTACTTCTTCTAAACTATTCGCTTTATCCAGGCATGATAAGCATCGGTCTATATCTCCTTCTATTTCTTCTGTGCCAATCATTGTTGAATAAAATCCTCTTGAACATAAAGCACCTTTAATCTCTAAGTCTTCATCTTCCCGAACCTCATTCTTCTCTTAGTTTCCAGACATCTCGGTTTTTTCTTACTTCTGGAGTTTTGGATTCATCTTTCTGGTCGTTTCTGCTTGTCCTCTATCTATTATTCGTTCATCTTCATCTCTGATGCAATAATCACCCTCCTGGATGATCCCTGGAAGCTGAGGATAAACATCCCTAAGCTATACTTCCTTCTCATAAGGTGGGGGCGTTTTTGCTGAATCCGTATGTGAGAAAGGTGTACTAACTTCTGCCATTAGTTTTTCTGTCGCCTTCTCTTCCTTTAGCATTTTCTCTATACCTTTGTTTATCTTATCGCTGGAATCTTTTATCAGTTTTTGTTTGAGAATGAAGGGCAACTTTTGTTTCATTTGCCGGATAACCTAGCACTACCTTAGTTAAAGGATTACTATTTTGTACTATATCAACAGGTGTAATCACCTTCATAGCCTTGCTGTCCTTTCTCCCCATTGTAAGAACCCTTTTATATTCCTTTTTTGTGAATTATTTTCTTTTAGACTATATAGCCTATGGCTTCCCCCCTTTATTTTATTTTTTATTTTTTATCAATCAATAAAAATATGAATATTAAAAAAATTCAATTAAATGTTTATTCAAAAATATTTTTAATTAAAAATAAAAAATCAATTAAAAAAAACAATTAACAAATATGAATAATTAAAACCAACTTTTTACTTCTATATCCTATCTTACCAATTAGTGGCTATCTTACCACAACCCATCAAATGTAAGTAGTCAACTTCACAGCAATCCTAATAACAAAGCCCTCTAATCCTACAACACTACAATTCCCATAAACCCCCTTGCTCTATAAGCACCTAAGTATCTTAATTTTACAGAATAATGTCAGTCCTTGATTCCCAACACAACTCCAATCAACCCAAGTGATGCACAGAGCCTCCAAAATGCAATTTTTAATGAATCAGTATTTGCCAAGCCTATGTGAAATTGTCAGAACATCAAATATCCTGTAGGGGAAGATTTTGTAACCAGACCAGTACCAAACCCTTTTTGACTCGATCCTCTGTCGCGTCACGTCACGTGATGTATACGTCAGCACCCCCTCTCTTTCTCTCTCTCTCTCCATCGTTCCTCTCATATGACAAAAGAACAGAGACACAGAAAAATATTTTAGTAGTTAATGCAATACTGAGTTACTTCAACCATATTCAATATTCCCCCACTCACATTCGCTCTAAGACTTAACTCAGGACTAAATAGATCGCTCAAAAACATTTTTATTTTATTTATTTATTTAATTGTTTTTATTTTTAATCCATCAACATATCTCTCTCATTTATCCATTCAATAGGTCACAAAACCAGTTTCATCTTTAACCAACAGCCGATGTAACCACCAAAATACACCATTAGACTCTAAATGTCTAATTCTTTGTTCCTTTTTGTTTGTCTCAGCCTCCCCGCAACACAGTGTAACAGAGGAGTGACCTATTTACCCAAAATCCCCTTGTTGTAGTTTTAGTAAACAACGTGTTGTAGTTTAGTACCGTAAACCAACGTCTCATAATCTCGTGCCATAAACTCCCCCGTGCTGCAGTGCAGTGTCGCAAAATTAAACGCATGCGCAAATACATTCAATGATACGATTCCCAGACAATAGAACGCTAGCATTCCGCTACAGCTTCACCATTTTACCCCCTATAATCAAACAATTACACTTAACAGAGCTCACAATTGCATAGAACTCTGAATTCTACACACACAAACATCATTTAAGAGGCTTTATTCCATCGCAATGGCCCCCTAAGGACACCCGTTAGCATGTAGCACGCAACACAATTAGCATTAGCCGCTATGTACAATGTGGCATGAAACACAACCAGCATTCAGCATTAGCATTTATCATGTGGCGTGCAAAATGTAACAAGAAGCCTGCATTGTGCCTAAATTATTTTCCCTTTTCCACTAACTTTATGCTGCCGTGAGTTCAATGACCATCTACTGAGAGATTACCCCAAGCAGACACCCCGTCGGATGAAAGATGAGCAATAATCACAATCAGATAAATTCCATCAACCCGAGTTTTTTAGAACACACCAAATGCCCATCTAACGCGCAAGAGGATTTTCGGCCCATCCTGGATGGCCTCGTTTCGAGGTCTTATCAGATTCACAATGCCCTAATTTATACGTATATCTGCCTTTAATATCTGCCCTATTATTTGCGCCGTTTACCAATTCAACCAAATTTTAGAATAATTATTACAGACCCCTAGTCGACAGCAATAACACCACACCAGCACAAACCCAAGTAATTTTCACTGTACACCTTCAATGCCCTCTCATAAATCAGCGGAACAACTAATGCCCAAATTTTGTGAGAATTCTCACCTTATAGCCGGCTTGAGCGGTAGTCACCTCGAGATTCAGGAATGGAACAAAGAACGATGCATACAGATCCCGGACGAGCCCCCATTTATCGTGTCGCGTCGAATGCTGGTGCTCATTGCTGTCAAACAAAGGAGTCCGCTCATACTGAACCTTGATCATAAGTTTTATTCATATCACAAGCTTTCAGCATGCGTTACAGACTTGCAGGGTCTGGAGAAACAGCGTCCCAAAATAATCTGTCTGTTTCTGACCCCCTGCCTCCAGCATATACTTATAAACAATGTAAAAATATGGGTTGCTCCCTCTGCTGTCCAATCACCTGTCTCCCCTGGGGCGTCACCCCACAAATGGCTATTTTTGAACTAAGATACACATTCCCTCTTTGTTCCTCTAGAATAGTCATAATCTTCATACACGACACTAGCTAGGTGGCTAACGTTAGCTACCTGGTTAACATTAGCTAGGCTAGTGGTTAGGGTTTGGGTTAAGGTCAGGGTTAGGTTTAGAAGTTAGGTTAAAGGGTTAGGAGAATGGTTAGCTAAAATGGTTAAGGTTAGGGTTAGCTAAAAGGGTTAGGTTTAGGGAAATGGTTAGCTAACATGCTAAGTAGCAAGTAGATGAAAAAAAGTTGCCTGTGATGAGATTTGATCTCGCAACCTTTGGGTTACTAGACATTCGCGTTATACGCCCACCTATCTACCCCGACCAACCACTGTACTTTAGTTTTTGCCTTAAGTAACCATCTGTCTTATGAACCATACGAAACACAACATATCATACTAAAAAAAAAAAAAAAAAAAAAAATTGAATTTTTTTTTTTTTGTTTCAGATTTACTTACAGAATAATACAAAAATGCTCTGAGACCAGGTTGGGCAGACATAGTTCATACTGTGTGTGTGTGTGTCCTCGTAGTTTGAGGGTGTGTTCTTGTATTTGAGACTGTATTCGGGACCACAAACCTTATATAAACAAATTTCGTTTTTTTTTTCTCATTGGATGGCAAAAAATTTTAAATTTTTCTGTTTGGACTGTAAAGCGGGGTTTCGGGTTTTTGTTGTGTTTGTAAACATCCATATTTTTCCCCCAACCCCTTTACTGAAACTAAACAAAGAAAGGAAGTCGCAAAAAATCAGCCTTTTTAATCATTTTTAATTTAGGGCTAAATTTGGTATTTTAAATTGGGGCCTACTCTATTAATAAGTTAATTTTTTCATGCTAAATTTCATTTCATTTTTATACGGCCCCCCCAGTGCTAAAAAATTAAATGCTTTTTGGGAGGGGTTTTAAAAACCCTTAACAGTAAAAACTTATTGGAAAACCGGTTTTCTTTCCCCTTTTTGGGGAAAACCCTTAAAGCCAATCTAGGTAGGGGAGGTATCCATGTTTACATTTTGTGGTAAAAAGGGTTTTGGAATAAACAAAATTTAAAAAAAATTTTTTCAAAAAAGTCTGCTGCCTCGTTTTTATGAGGGAAAATTTGGGCATAACTCCAAAAAGGGTTATAAACGAGTGATCAATAAAATTGCAATTAATTGCAAAGTCCCTCTTTGCCATGAAAAAAAACAGGTCCACTGCATTTTCGGGCCTGCCCAAAAGGACCACTGAAAATCATGTCATTGATTCTTTTTCTTTTACACGGGTGAGATTGTTACGGGAAAAGGCTGGAATAACCCCTGTCATGTTTTGATTGAGTTAGAAAAACAGACTGGAATTTTAAAAAGGGAGGGTGGGGGCTTAAAATTCATTGTTCTTCCTCTGTTAACCATGGTTCCCCTGAAAGGAAAACGGGGGTCCGTCATCATTGCTTTGCAAAAAAGGGCTTCCCCGGGAAAGGATATTGCTGCTGGGAAAAGTTTTGGAAACCTAAACCCAACCATTTTTTGGGTCATCAAGAACTTAAAAGGGGAGAAGTTTCTTTGTTTTTTGAAGAAGAAAAAGGAGATGTTTTGTGGACTACGGGAAAAAAAAGGACTGGCCCGCCCCCAAATTCCCATCGACGGGGCGGGTTAGTGGGAACAGGTTGAGAGCTTCAATTTGCCTCTTTTTCCCAAAAATAAACCCAACAAATTATCATGGCCCAAAAAACCCCAAAAAGGACGTCATAAAAGGGGCCCGAAAAAACCTTTTCCCCCTCGGGAAATTTAAAAGTTTTTGGGCAGGGGGTCCCCCGATCCTAAAAAAATTTTAAACAGTTTGCACCATCGAGAGCATCCTGACTGGTTGCATCACCCCTGGTTTGGCAACTGCTGGGGGCCCCCCAAACCGCAAGGCACTACAGGGGGAAATTGCGTACGGCCCAGTAATCACTGGGTCGGGTTTTCCCTTTGCCATCCAGACCTCTTAAAAAGGGGGGGCCCAGGGGAAAGGGGCCCCTTAAAAAGGGGAAAAAGATCAAGCCACCTGGTCATAAATTTGTTCCCCTTCTGCCTACCGCAGGGGCCAACGGTCCCGGATCCCCAAGTCAAAGTAAAAAAGGGCATGTCAAAAAAAAATGTAAATTTGATTTGATTAAATTTGTAAAGGGAAGGCTTCGGGGTCCCCAAAGAAACCCGGGGCAACCCGCCTAAAAGGGGTCCCCTAAAGTTCTTTTCGGGGCGGCGGGATCGGGGAAACCCCAGTGCAAACTTCCCTCATAAATGGCATCAGGGGGTGTAAAAATTGGGCATCTGCAGCACAGTGGGGGGCAAAAGATTTTTGGGGAGGAGGGCCCTTGGTTTGTCAAGAAGGCACGGGGAACCCCCTTTCTTTTCCCCGGGAAAAAAATACAGGAAAAGACTGATATTCTGCAAAAGGAAACGGGGTTTTTGACTGCTGAGGACGGGGGTCATTTCCGATTGTTTGGGCATCCGAAAAAAACTTGTCCGGGAGAAGACAAGGGGGCGCCCCCCAAAAATCGGGCCCCTGTGCCCATCCCAAACCGAAAAACCCACCCGGGAAAACCATTCATTTGTGGGGTTGCTTCTCACCCAAAGGGGAAAGGGGGCTCACCCCACAATTTTTGCCTGAACACAGCCATGAAAAAAAAAGGGTCCAAAACACATCCTCCGAACACCTTCCCCCAACCACCCAACAACGTTTGGTGATAAACCAATTTGCCTGTTCCGGGCATGAGGGGAGCACCTTGCCAAATGGAAAAAAGGGGGAATAACAAATTTTTGCCCTTCGGGGAAAAAAACATCAACTTTTTTGGGCCCTTTTGGCCGGGGGAAACCCCCCAGCCCTTTAACCCCATTGAAACTTTTTGGTAAATCCTAAAGAGGCGGGTTTGGACAAAAAAAAAACCCCAAATTTTTGAAACTCCAAGCATTGATTTTTCAAAAATGGACTGCCACAGCCCGGATGTGGCCCAGAAGTTAATTTGACACAGGGCCAGAGGGGGATTTGCGAGGTTTTGGAAAAGAAGGGTCAACACTGCAATATTAAACAAAATGAAATTTTGGTCAATAAAGAACCCTTTTTACACTTATGGAATGCTTGAAATTTATCTTCTTATAAAATGTAACATCTTAAAAAAATATCTAAAAAAAACAGGGGGAAGCAGAAAACCTTTGTGAAGACCAATATTTGTCATTCAAAAAACTTTTGGACCCGACTGTACCCTGGGTTTTCCCCCTTTGCCCCTTTGGTATTCTAAATTTAATATTTTTTCCAGTTTTGGGTTTGGGGGGCCATCAAAAGGGGGCAACTTATTCAAAGAGCATCTTTCTCTGACTTTGTGGGGGGCAAGAATTGACTCCAGAGAGGCCCTGGGGACAAGCCCAAAATAAAGCCTGACCAAAATTTAAAGGTGTTTTTTGGTGACAGCGGGCAAAAACCGTTGAAGCTAGAAACCAATTAAAACCAAAAGGAAACGTTCCAAGTCCCCCGACCCTGGGGCCGAGCCTACCCTTGCCCAAAGGGGAATTAAACCCTTTCCAGTGAAACAGGTTTTAATTCTTCTACATTTGGGACCTTTGACCTTTTCTCCCCATGGGAAATAAATTGCCTGTTCCCTAAATTTTCCAACCTGATCCCAAAATTGGGGTTTTTTGATTTCCCATATAAAACGGGTCTTCAAGGGAAAACCCACGGCCCCACTAAAAGGTTTACCTGTTTGATTTTAAGGTTCCTGGAGCAACCGGAAGGGGTTAAATTGACCCTAAAATGGTTTTGTTTTTCATTTCCCCTGCATTTGGGTAAAAAACACTGCATTAAAACCCTTTTGTATACGGGCAGTTTTTAAAGGGGAAAAAAAAAAGGACTTGGAATTAGGGATTTTGGGGGGGTAAAAGGGCGGGGGTTCCTTTTTTAAGGGGGAGGGAATTTTTATTTTCCCCTTTTTCACCCTTGGGGGGAAAAAAAATTCCCATTGTGGGTTCAAATTGGGGGGGGGTTTTTTTTTGTTTTTAAAAAGGGGGTTTTAAAAAAATGTCACATTTTTTTCCCAAAATTTTTCATATATTTTTTTGGCAAACCCTCATAAACCCCGGTAAAAAATTAAAAGAAAACCTGTTTTTTTTTTTTAGGTTCAAGCAAAGGTAAGTGGTTTTGGGGAAAGTATTAAAACCCCCCTTGGCTTTTTTTCCTATTTTTTGGGGCCCCTTACAACCTGGAAATTTTAATATGGTTTTTTTGGGGTTTGTTTTTATTTGATTTACCAACATGCCTACCAACTTTGAAGATCAAAATTTTTTTTATTTTTTTGTTTTTTTGGGGGGGGGCCCCTTTTTGCAGCTTTCCCAGGGGGGCAAGTTTTTTGGGGGGGTTTGGGCCCTCTAAAACTTGGCAATCAAACCCACTGGGGGATTTTTTTTTGCCCATTCTTTCGAGGGCAAAAATCCCTCCGGGTTCCTTCGTTTAAAAAAGGGGTTTTCCGGGCTGGTGTCAGAAAATTCTTTTTCACATCCACAGTTTCAAAAATTGGTTTGGGGTCTGGCCCTTTTTTGGGATGGGCCTTTTTCCAAAAGACTTTTAAATTTTTCCTTCCTTTTAAACCCTCGTTTTCCCTTTTAGCAGTAGGGGTTGGGTCTTGTCCTTTTGGGAAAGGTGACCTCCGTCCCGCTAAATTTCTCTGGAAAAATAAAAAGGGTTTTCCCCTAAAAAATTTCCCTGAAATTTACCCCCACCCAAAAATCATGCCTTTCATTCTACCATTTTTTCCCATTCCCTACCGATGAAAAACATCCCCACATCATGTTTGGTTTGGCCTACCCTACCAATGCTTAACTGGGGGGAATGGTTTTTCTCGGGGTGAGGAGGGTTGGGTTTCCCACCAGACATAGTTTTTTTCCTTGTTTCCCAAAAAAAGCTCAATTTTATCTCATCTGACCGGGAAAACCTTTCTTCCATTTGTTTGGGGAGCCCTCCCACACCCTTTTTGGCGAACCCTCCAAAGGTGTTCGCTTAAATTTTTTTCTTAAGCAAAGGGCTTTTTTTTTCTGGCCAGCCCCTCCCGTAAAGCCCAGCTCTGTGGAGTTTTTACGGTTTTAAAGTGGTCCTATGGACAATATTTCCAATCCCGCTGTGGGAGTTTTGCAGTTTCTTTCGGGGTTATTTTTGGGTTTCTCTTTTTGCCTTCTCGGGTTTAAATTTGCCCTCCTTCCCTTTGGTTTCCGTGGGGTTTTGGCTTGGGTCGGGTTTTTGGTTGGGGTTTGCCAGATTCTTTAAATTTTAAAAAAAAAAAAAAAAATGGTTAAGGGGTGTTTCCGGGGGATGTTTAAAAAGTTTCAGTTTTATTTTTTTTAACCCAAACCCTGAGGTTTTTTGGTACTTCTCCAAAAACTTTGCCCTCTGACCTTTTTGGAAAAGCTCCTTGGTTTTCGGGGTGCCACTTGTTTGGGTGGTGCCCCCGGGTTTTAGTGGGGGTTGGCAGACCGGGGGGCCCTTTCGGGAACGGTTTATTTTATCCGGGGAATCATGTTGACGGGGATCATTTGCCCACTTAATTGCACACAGGGCCTTTATTTAAACTAATTATGTGACTTCTAAAAAGGTAATTGGTTGCACCAATCTTATTTGGGGGCCTTCTTTAGAAAAGGGGGGGTTAAAAAAAGATATCCCGAAAAACCATTTTTTTTCCGTAATTTTCTTTTTTTTTTTTTCACTTCACCAACTTTTGGACAATTTAAAGTGTATGTCCTTTTCCATGAAACCCCAAAATAAAAATCTTTTAAATGACAGGTTGAAATGCAAAAAAAATGGGAAAAACACCCAAAGGGCGTTTAATATTTTTTGAAAGGCACTGAAAGGGTTTTGTTCATAAAAATTTCTAGTTTTTTTCCCGCTATTGAGGGGATTTGTCTGGGGGGTCATAGTTTAAAAACTTTCCCTATGACGTGGGGGGGTTTGCATATGTGAGCCCTCGGCAAATGGGGGACCCATGGAATAAAAGGGGGCCCCCCCCCAAAAAACACTTGTAATTTAAACCGTGCACTCCTGAAAATAAAAATTAGTATTGGGGCCCAAAATAGCAGCATCTTTTATCCGCCTCTAAAAAAAAAAAAAGGGAAAACACAAAAATAAACTCCTAGATCTAAGAAAATTTAAAAAATCGTTTTAAAATACTTTTTTTTTTTTAAAATAGGTTGAATGTGCTGACAACAAAAATCCACACAAAATTATAAAATGGAAATAAAAGGGTATCAACCCATGGAGGTCTAGTTTTTGGAAATTTAAACCCTAAAAATTAAAGGGGGAAAAACCAAACACTGCGGGGCGGGACCAAATTTTGGGAAGGGAAAATGTCCTTAAAACAAGTCAAAATTTGAGGGCTCCTTTAGTTTTGTGGGGCCCTCCACGTGCCTTAGGGCCTCCCTCCCAAAATGCCGGGGCATGGGCTCCTAAATGGGGTGGCGGATGGCCCCTTCCTTTAGGATCCCCTCCAACCGGGCAAAAAGCTTTTCTCCCAAACTCCTGGACAGTCTGGGGGGAAAACGTGGCTTTTGGTGGAGGGGACGGACATGAGTCCCAGATGTGCCCCAATTGGTTTTCAGGCTGGGGG
>CM072244.1:4722517-4823092 GCA_036851935.1 Coregonus suidteri
GAGATCAGAAGGCCTTTCCGGGTACAAAAAAAACCATACGAGAGGGCAGCAATCTGGGGTAAATGCAGTGTAAGCTCTCATGTTAGTATCATACGCCCTGTGGGGGGGGTGGGGGGGGGGGTGTTGTGGGTTACCCCGGGCCCCTTGTTGAAGTCTAAGAACCTATCGGAATCCTGTTATCATTAGATATTTATGATTATTGTAAAAACAAATTGAAGAGGACTTGTGATAGGAATTTGCAGGGATATTTTGGAAAGCATTTCCCCAATTTGGGAAATTTAAAAGGTAACAGTTTTGTCCTCATGTCTTCTTTTTTGGTGTTAGATATGAAATATATAAAAAAAAAAAACCCATTTTTAAATTTGGATGCCCCAAAATAAAGGGTTTTTTGTGTATGTTTGTAGATGTTCAGTAATGTTCAATAATTTCAAAACATTTCCAAACTATCCCTAACCCCAGCCAAAATCTTAACCTTAAAAGCAGTTGTTTATAAACAGATATTTTGCCCCCATTTTAAAGAGTCACCGCCTTTAAACGCTCGTTCTCCCCGCGATATCTCAGACACCAGGGCCCCACTTTGCGAAACTTGTAATGATTGTCTTGCAATAGGACCCGGTATTTACAAAATACATTGTTTCCCCAGATGGTGGCGCTAAACAGGCTAAAAAATTTTTGCCTCAGACCAAGGAATTTTCCCCCCTTTTAGAATTTTGTGAAAAAATTTTAAACGTCTCCTTGGCACCCAAGACCTATCTACACAAAAAACTTGAATTGGTCTATGGACAAAAATTCTCAACGCAAATTTTCCCAGACTAGTACCCAAAACAACAATGGCCCCTATTGACCAAAAAACTTCTGGGTGGTACATTAATGCATATAAATCGTCAAGGATATTCGTTTTTGTAAACAAAATTCAGTACACATTTGCAAAAAAATTTCAAGACAAAACCCCATGCAAAAAATTATATTGATACATGGTGGCGCTATAATGGCACTATTCTTGATCGTTTTTACTCCCAGTGATGAAATTTGGGACACACGCTCGGGGTACGAGTCTAGCTAACCCAAAGGATATCTCAGCACCATGGCCCCGTTTTGAATTAAACTTTGGGGGAATGATGCCTCTTCCAAAAAGATTTTTAATTTATAAAAATTTCATGATGGCCCAGGGGTGCGTGAAACATTTGGGGGAAAAGGCATTTTTTATGTTCCTTTTGTTGAAAGTTTGCCATCGTACTTTCAAGTTGTATTGCACGTCCCCAAAAGTACAGTAAATCCCTTTTTTTGAAAGTTTTTCCAAACAAAAATTTAATCAAACAAGCACAATGCCATCTCTTTTGATCTGTAGATATTTTTAAGGGGGACTATCCAAATAAAGCAGACAAAATATACTATTTTTGGACTACTAATTGTAGCCTAGCCCTTTGGGAAGTACATACTATCCCCAATGACCAGCAAAAATGCATGTCCCCCCCACTTTGTCCTGCCCCGGGGCAAACCCGAGCCCAAAAAGGGATGACGTTTATAAAAAAAAAAAAATTTTAAGAGGATTATCTGTTTATATTTTTCCCCCCAGGGTTTGTACGTAAAAAATTTGCGTGTGCCCCAAGCCGACATAAAAAGGGGAAAAAATGCTCGTAACCCAAAACAGTTCTGACCTTTTGTTTTCTAACATTTTAAGTAAAGGCCAGGGGCCCGGGACCAGCAAAAAAAAACTAGCTATCCAATTCCTTTCCTTTTAAATCACCCACAAAGGTTTAGTCGCCTCTCTGTCTCGGCTTTCACATATCAGAATTTTGAATAACAAGTTCTCCTTTTTGTTTGTGGTTCTCTTTTGTTAGACTTGAAAAGGAAGATTTTGATTAATTTTTTTTACACGCATTTCAATGCTATTATCAATTTTGAATCAAAAGACCTTTTAAATGACAGACAATTTTAAATAAAAGATAGGAGATATGCGTTTTTTTATATGCTTAAACATGGAGAAATAGGTGTTTGGGGAAGCATTTTTATCTTTTGTGACAACTTTTACGACATTTTTAAAAAGGGCCCCCCAAAAATATGTCCTCTCAGTTCTTTTGGCTATGGTGGCTGTTACCCAGGAAGGGGACTGGGTATGTACGTCAGTGGATAACCCTAACGGCGAGGGGAGATGTGTAAGGTTTTTTTTATATCTCAATAAGATGGGAGGCTAAGGTATGTCAAAAAAATTTAACTGAAAGCAAACTATATGTAAATTTTATGTTATTTTTTTGTATGTTTTTTGTCAAACCCAAAATTTTTGGCACTTTACGTTTTTTTTGGGTTTGTAAACTGTTTCTCTTTTTGAGGAGCCCTTCACCGGGTAAAGAATATTTTTCATGACAAAATCTAGGGGATGGAAAGTTTCATATTTTGGTCAAATTCAACCCCAAAAAAAAAAAATCTGGTAACTTTTTTTTGGGTTCCTTAAAAAAAATAGAGACCTATAAAGGCCTATTATAAAAGAGCCATAATGAGCTTTGAAACCCGTTTCTCTGCGGGGAACAACACTGTGGTTTTAAATATTGTCTTTTAAATTCCACCCAGTCCCCCCTTTAGAGTTCTTTTCGGGGATGAAACCCCAAAAGTTCCCCAAAACCCCCCACAAAATGAGTTTTGGGGAGGGGAGAAGGTTGACGATAGAGGGAAAGGGGGGGTTTCAAAGAGTTGACACGCTAGGATAACCCATACATAGTGTACAGATCCTTGGGCCTGGCCCCCAAAACTCCTTACTCCAAAAAAACCTTTGGGGTTGGGCCAGAGCCAGAACACACATTGGTAAAGCGACTTTTTTAAAAATGTATCTTTGGCTTTGATCCCTTGATTGGTAAGTGATCAATACTGATGATTTGTTTTGTAAACACCCCTCTTTTTTACGTACTACGGACGACTTCAACGATGCAGTTGACTGAAGTATGAGCGAACGGGAAAAGCTCGGAAGAATTTTAGTTTGAGTCATCAGGCAAACCCTATCCATATGTAGGTGTCCATATTAGGACACCCTTTGATGGACAAATCAGAGGGACACGAACCCCTTGTAAATTAAAGCGTCTAATAGGCAACCATACATGCTACGGTGTGGACAAGTGATCAAAAAAACTTTCTGACTGGCTGCTATGGAGTCCGTTGGGACGGAAAAACATGTAATGGAACTGTAAATGCCAAAAATGCACCACCCCACGGGATTCATACACCCAAAGGGTGGTGGTATAATGCTAGAAAAAACCCCCGGGCTCCCACTAGAACTTGTGTTGCAGGTGGAAACTATGCTGGAAGGGGGGTGACAGGAAGCAGTCCTTCCCACTCCCACTCAAACGTTGTGGCCCTTTAAATTTCAAATCCGAAGCGTCCCCCCTTCTCTTCCCCCTTATCTTTTCCTTTGCGCCCTCCTTCAGTCGAAACAATTCATTTAAATGGGGAGATATGGAGTTATCAGTTGGAATACATAGGGGGTCATATGGGGGCTGCACCTAGGTCCTCGTAAAAAAATAATGGATATACTGTAGGGGGGAATGAGGTAAAAATAGAACACTGTGGTAAAATTTATCAAGGGTCTTGTGAAAAATGCACTCTTGTTGATTCCAGGGGGCATAAAGGGTGACAACAGACTTCATGTTTGTAAAGGACTTGAACCCCAAAAAATGTCAGTTGCAGACGTTTTAAAACCCTCAAAAGCGGTCATTTTTTCCCTATATCCACACCCGGGCCCCATTGTTTAAAAATCCAGTTATGCCACAATACTTTCAGGGGAAAAAATAGGCACCCTTTTAAATTAGAGGTTTTGCTGCGGGGCTTACATGGGGAAAAAAATATTAGTCAGCACCAATTGTGCAAGTTTTTCCCACTTAAAAAAATAGAGAGGCCGTAATTTCATTAGGGACACGTCAAATATGCAGACAAAAAGAGAAGAAAATAAAACCAGAAAACACATGTAGGGTTTTTTAAAAATTTATTTTCAATTTGGGGAAAATAAGTATTTTGGGCAATAACAAAAGTTTCTCATACTTTTTTTTATTACCCTTTGTTTTGGGAATGAAAGGGCAAATGTTTTCTGTAATCTTCACAAGGTTTTCACACATGTTTCGGTATTTGGCCCCTTCCCCCAGCGATTCCTCTAGAGCAGTATGTTTTGGGGCTGTGCTGGGAACACGGCTTTCAAATCCCTCCAAAGATTTCTATGGGGTTGAGATCTGGGGACTGGTAGGCCACTCCAGGACCTTGAAATGCTTCTTACGAAGCCACTCCTTCGTTGCCCGGGCGGGGTGTTTTGGGTCATTGTCATGCTGAAAGACCCAGCCACGTTTTTTCTTCAATGCCCTTGGTGATGGAAGGGGGTTTTCACCAAAAATCTCACGATCATGGCCCCATTCATTTTTCCCTTTACAGGATCAGTCTCCTGGCCCCTTTGCGAAAAACACCCCCAAACATGAGTTTCCACCCCCATGTTCACAGTAGGTATGGTGTTTTTTGGATGCAACTCGCTTTTTGCCCCAAAAACGACGAGTTGAGTTTTACCAAAATTTATATTTGGTTTTTCATCTGCCATATGACATTCTCCCAATTTTTCTGGATACCCAAAATGCACTCTAGCAAACTTCAGATGGCCTGGACATGTAGGGTTTAAGCAGGGGGACCGTCTGGCACTGCGGGTTTTGAGTCCTGGGGCGTAGGTTTTTATGAGGGTAGGCTTTTCTTGGTCCCAGCCCTGCAGGTCTTTCACAGGCCCCCCCGTGTGGTTCTTGTGATCTTTTTTAAAACCCCAGGGGTGGATTTTGCGTGGAGCCCCAACGAGGGAGATTACAGTGTTTTTTAATGTCTTCATTTCCTAATAATTGCCCCACAGTTTTTTTTTCAAACCCAAACTGCTTACCCATTGCAGTTCAGTCTTCCCGCCTGGGGCAGGTCTACAAAATTGTTTTTGGGTCCTTTACAGCTCTTTCGTCTTGGCCCTAGTGGAGTTTGGAGTGGACTGTTTGGGGTTGTGGCAGGTTTTTATACTGATAACAAGTTCAAAAAGGGGCCATTAAACAGTAACGAGGGAGGACAGAGGAGCCTCTTAAAGAAGAATTTACAGGTCGTGAGAGCCAAAAAATTTGCTTTTTTTTTTGTAGTTGCCCAAAAATACTTTTTTTTCCACCTAATTTGAAAATAAATTTAAATTTAAAAAATCCTAAAATGTGTTTTTTCTGAAAAAAAATTCCCAATTTCTGTAAATTTTGACGTGTACCTATGATAAAAATTACAGGCCTCTCTCATCTTTTTAAGTGGGGAGAACTTGCACAATTTGGTGGTGACTAAAATTTTTTTCCCATGTACTTTTCCTTTAAAATAAGGGTTTTGGGCAAAAAGTGGATCTACAACCGGGTTTGGGATTCGGTTCATTTTCACTTGACATCATTGTTTAATGCTAGTTTTAAAGGAGACGGGTTTAAAGAAGGTTTTTAACCCTTGAGACAATTGAGTCCTTTTGAACGGGGTATGATTGTGCCAGGCCCCCGGTTTTTATAAAAACTGCAATGCTGCTGCCACTTTGTGTAGCTTTAGCGTTATGCTAATGAAAAGTTTTTTTGGTAGATGGAAAGGTACCCCAAAAACCTTCTAAATTTAAAATTTTAAAACTACAAAGACCTTGCTTACCTGATCTGATTTTTTTGACAACCCGGCCATTTGTTTGCAAACTCTGAAATCACATGTCGCTACAAAAACCTGCAAAAACAAAAACAAGCCCCCGCGTTGCCCCTTGAATTAAAAGGTTAACTACACTCCAAAAAAAAAAATGTCAAAAATCTTTTTTTTATATTATATTTTTTTTCATAAATAAAAAAATAAAAACACACGAAATCAAAACAACCATACGACAACAAATTACAGCGCACCAAAAAAGACTACATCTCCTTGCCCCGACCCCCATGCTCACACCCCCACCCCAGTGCCTCATTATTGTTTGCCCCGGCCTGAAAAGCACCCTTTTGTTTCTCTCCCAGGCCATTTCACTTTAAAATTTAAATAAAAAATCTTTGATTTTTCCCCTTTTGTTAAAGGCGATGATTGATTTCCACGTTTTAGTATACGTTTTTTTTTTAGATGAGCAGAAGAGAACATCCAACCCCTCGGGTACTCATCAACCCCCTAGCCATGTCTTTAAATATAGACAACGGATTTAAAATACTTTAATTGTAATATTCGAAGACAAAATTTCTAGTCCCCCCAAATTCCCGATTTTTAGCATTTACATAAAGCATGGGTTTTTGAGTCATTTAGTTTTTTCACTTAAGACAGCTCGCCGTTTTTGCTTTAGAATTGGGATTTTTAAATTTTTCCTATTGCCATTTTTTAGTTTTTTTACAATTTTAAATTTTTTATCCTGGGGTTTTGGAGTATTCCCAAAAAATTTTTTCAATGGGGGCATTGAGTTTTCAATTTGGTCAGAATTCAGGAGATCATCGCAGATAAATTTTGTTTATATTCATGTTTACCAAACTGATACCCGTTTTCATTTGGGTCCCGTCTAATTTTTTCTGCAAGCGGCTCAATTGCCAGTGCAAACAGGAGGGAATCCCGGTCTTGTGCCCTTTCTAAAGCTTTTCATCAGAAAGTATTATTTGTATATCTTTTTGTTTAGGACATTTTATAAAACTTTTTTTCATTTATTTTTTCAGCTGGAAATTTTGAAAGCTTAAAAGTTTTAATTGAAGTTTAAAAAAAGGGCCCTTTTAACGGCTGAACGCCTTTTTGGGTTTAACAGCCATTTTGATAAAAAACCATATCTTGTTTTTTTGGGGGGGTATTGTTTAAACTGTATTTCTTCTATTTGTTGTTCTTTTTTAAAAAAACCTTGTTTGATGGGTAGTTAAATCGGTAAGTTTGCCATTTTATTGCTTATAAGCTTTTTTATTTTTTTGTACAAATTAAACGTATGGGTTTTATCAGCAGGGACCCTCCCGAGTTTTCCTGGTTTTTAAAATTTAAGACAAAAATGTTTTATACTGGGACTAGGGAATACTGAAAGAGGGCGTTTTTTGTTGTCATTGGAATAGGGGGGCTATTCTGTCCAAAAAGTAAAAGGAAATTTTATGGGAATGCAAACCATTCCTGTTTTCTTTTTCTGTGCAAAAGTTTTTTAAAAGTTTTAATATTTTTTTGGGTGATCTCTTTTTTTAGGGTTTTTTGTCCTTTATATTGTTTAAATTTTTGATTAAGAAGGATTAAAGTCCATCCAAAAGTTTTTTTAATTTATTTATATAAATGTTATAGGCTTTTAAAATTGTCATTAATCACGTTTTTTGTTTTTAATTTCCGTTTTTTTATTTTATCTTTTTAAAATTATAACGGGTTTTGAGTATTTTTTTGGAGAGCTGCGGAAAAAATTCCCCCGGTTTTTTTGCCATTTAAATAGTACGTTTATTTGATTTTAAACCCGTTTTCTCTCAAAAAATGGTTCCCCAGTGCTTTGAGCAGGTTTTTGGGACTTAGAACATCCCAATTTTGTTGTTTATCTATTAAAAAATATTTTTGATAGCGAAAAAACTTTTTTTAAAACTAAAAAGGAAATTTTAAATTTTAAAAAAACTAAACGAAAAAACAAAATTTGGGGGGAAATACAATAGCGGGTTGCTCGCAGTTTTTGAGGTTGGAAAACATCTGACAAACTTTTATTTAGAGTGTAAGACCCTTTAAAAACCCATACGTTACTTTGAAACCACCACTGTTTGACTCAACAGAGGAAGTGCAGTCTTTTCTGCCCTGCAGGCCGGGGGAAGATTACTAGTAATATGAAATTTGGACCCCTTAGACTAGGTCTTACCTGGGCATGGGGGAAAAAAAGAGGAAAAGAGGAACTACCTAAAAAATTCCCAATAAGGGGCCAGATTTTTTATTTTTTTTGCAATTAATTTCCCCCACGGTGTGCCCCACGACACAACCCCAAAATTCAAATGCCTCACCATCGGAAACACAGACAAAATTTTTTAGCCCTGCCAGACACCTGATTCCCTAATCAAGGGGTTGAGATTGTTGACAAATTAAATTAGGGGGGCTGCTTGGGAAATCACATACAGTGGGGAAACAAGTATTTTATACCTGCCCATTGCAGGTTTTCCTACTAACAAAGCTGTAGAGGGCTTAATTTTTATCATAGGTACACTTTACTTGAGAGACGGAATCTAAAAAAAAACCCGAAAAAAACATTGTAGATTTTTAAGTAATTTAATTTTATTTGACTGTGGATGTTACACCCAAAAATTGGTTTGCCCTCTAAGAGGTTAATCCCGGCCCCTTTTTTTTTGCCCCAGCACTACACAAGGTTTGAGGAAGTGATAGTGGAACGGTGTGTAGTGCAAAGGGAAAGCAAAAATGTCCAGCCTATGGCTTATTAACAGATAAGTTTTTTAAAAAGGGGGCCTGGATAAAGCCCAAGGGCCCTTCAGTTATGGTAAATATTTTTATAAGACCAATAGGAACGCAGGACGAATTTGAAAGTGTTGTTTGCTGCCTTTACACCATGAATACCGGGGTTTTTTCAAAACTTGGCCCTTTTTAAGACAATTTTTGTGAACCAGTACATTTCGCTTAATTTTTTGTGTGCAGGGTAAACCCCTCCAAAGGAACTCAACCCTTGAAAAGATCACCCATAGGGAAAGCCTTTTAAAATAAACCTTTTTTTATCAAAAATTGAATTTCTTATAAAATTATTCTTTATATCCCCCCCAAAAATTATTGATTAAAAAAAATTTTTTTTTTATATTCAAAAAATTAAATATCAATATATTTTTTTCAAATTTTTGAATAATTTTTTATATCGATAAATAAATTTTTATCAATAAATTTTGATAATGGGCCTCATGGGGGCAGGGTCCATTTTCAGCTGCTACATGGGTTTCTGCTCCCAACAGGGAAAACACAGCAACTGGCCGCCGTGTATTTTCCCCAAATTGGGCATTGCGTGACCCACCCGACCCTGTTTCTAAGCACATTATTAGGCCAAGCACAGTTTCTGGCGCTGTTGAGAAGCACAGGGATAGTATTTTTTTGGGGGGAAAAAAAATGTCTCAGGGGGGTCAATCACACACATGGGTTTTCCATTTAATCCTATTTGGGGGTTATTGATATAACTTTTTTAAATTTTTGATATAAACATTTCGGTTCGCTGAATTCCGGGGTTTCCGGTTCTTTTTTTTGGGCAATGTGACCCTCAGGTTTTGCTTGTCATATTCCCCCACCAACAAGGCTACTGCAACACGGTTTTTCCTGAAAAAACCCTGACATTGGTACCAAAAGGAGTATGGCCCGGTTCGCCAAAAAAAAAAAGGTGCTGTTTTTGGATATTGATTAGTGATTGTCAATATGTGATCTATAGCTAAGAGAGCTTCATAAGCTGTTTATTCAACAACATATTTGGTGAGAATCACAACATAGGATACAAAATCATTTCTAGTCCTCTAAAGGAGCATTAGCCTACATTGTGTGTACAATTTCAATTACAGCATTTTTCATCTGCAGTTATTCTTCTGCTATTTATTTTGTTACAAAATTTGGCTCTCCCAGGGCATTGAACTGATTCCAGCGGCTGACCCAAAACAATCGCTCGGCGGAGGAGAGGCACTCGGATACAGGAGGCGCGTTTTCCACCCACCGTATCACGTATACTACTCGCTAATGTTCAGATTTGGATAACAAGGTCGACAAGCTCAGGGCAAGGATTTCTTTCCAGAGAGACATCAAGGCCTGTAACATACTTTGTTTCACAGAAACATGGCTCACTGGTGATATTCTGTAGAAATCAGGTCCAGCCAGATGGGTTCTCAGTTCATTCGCGCAGACAGAAAATAAATATCTCTCCGGGAAGCATTAAGGGCGGAGGTAGGTGTTTCATGATTAACGCTTTGAGGATAACACAGTGCCACCGACGAGGCCCCACTACCAAGGACTGTGGCCTCTCCTTCTCAGTGGCCGACGTGAGTAAGGACATTTAAGCATGTTAAACCCCCGCAAGGCTGCCGGCCCAGACGGGCATCCCTAGCCGCGTCCTCAGAGCATGCGCAGACCAGCTGGCTGGTGTGTTTACCAGACATATTCAATCTCTCCCTTTCCCAGTCTGCTGTCCCCACATGCTTCAAGATGGCCACCATTGTTCCTGTACCCAAGAAAGCAAAGGTAGCTGAACTAAATGACAATAACCCCATAGCACTCACCTCTGTCATCATGAAGTGCTTTGAGAGACTAGTCAAGGATCATATCAACCTCTACCTAAACTGTCACCCTAGACCCACTTCAATTTGCTTACCGCCCCAATAGATCCACAGACGATGCAATCGCCATCACACTGCACACTGCCCTATCCCATCTGGACAAGAGGAATACCTATGTAAGAATGCTGTTCATTGACTATAGCTCAGCATTCAACACCATAGTACCCTCCAAGCTCATCATTTAAGCTCGAGGCACTGGGTCTGAACCCCGCCCGTGCAACTGGGTCCTGGACTTGTTGATGGGCCGCCCCCAGGTGGTAAAGGTAGAAAACAACATCTCCACTTTGCTGATCCTCAACACTGGGGCCCCACAAGGGTGCGTGCTCAGCCCCCTCCTGTACTCCCTGTTCACCCATGTCTGCGTAGCCAAGCATGCCTCCAACTCAATCATCAAGTTTGCAGACGACACAACAGTAGTAGGCTTGATTACCAACAATGACGAGACAGCCTACAGGGAGGAGGTGAGGGCTCTGGAGTGTGTTGCCAGGAAAATAACCTCTCACTCAATGTCAACAAAACAAAGGAGATTATCGTGGACTTCAGGAAACAGCAGAGGGTGCACCCCCCCTATCCACATCGACGGGACCGCAGTGGAGAAGGTGGAAAGCTTCAAGTTCCTTGGCGTACACATCACTGACAAACTGAAATGGTCCACCCACGCAGACAGTGTTGTGAAGAAGGCGCAACAGACTCTCTTCAACCTCAGGAGGATGAAAAAATGTGGCTTGGCACCTAAAACCCTCACAAACTTTTACAGACAATTGAGAGCATCCTGTCGGGCTGTATCACCGCCTGGTACGGCAACTGCACCACCCGCAACCGCAGGGCTCTCCAGAGGGTGGTGCGGTCTGCCGAACGCATTACCGGGGGCAAACTACCCGCCCTCCAGGACAAATGACACAGCAGCACCCGCGATGATCACAGGAAGGCCAAAAAGATTATCAAGGACATCAACCACCCGAGCCACTGCCTGTTCACCCCCAACTATCTATCCAGAAGGTGAGGTCAGTACAGGTGCATCAAAGCTGGGACCGAGAGAATGAAAAACAGCTTCTATCTCAAGGCCATCAGACTGTTAACATAGCCATCACTAGCACATTAGAGGCTGCTGCTGCCTATTTGAAATCACTGGCCACTTTAAGAAATGGAACACTAGTCACTTTAATAATGTTTACATATCTTGCATTACTCATCTCATATGTATATACTGTATTCTATTCTATAATATTCTACTGTATCTCAGTCCATGCCGCTCTGTCATTGCTTGTCCATATGTACAGTATATATTCTTAAATTCCATTTCTTACTAAGATTTGTGTGTATTAGGTATATGTTGTGAAATTGTTAGATATTACTTGTTAGATATTACTGCACTGTCGGAGCTAGAAGCACAAGCATTTCGCTACACCCGCAATAACATCTGCTAAACACGTGTATGTGACAAATAACATTTGATTTTATTTGATTCCCCAGCCCCCCTTAGGAGGTGAACGGTTAACTTGAACCCCCGGAGAAAGCTTGTGGAGGACGTTGCATGTTTGAAGGTCAACAGACCCCGCTCTCATGTCTTCTTTACACACCCGTCACACACACACACACTGGCCCCCAAGCAGTTCATGCAAACCTGCAGTTATGAGTCATGTAAATCACGGCGTGCAGATTCCTCATAGCTATGTTTAGCACCAGGTTGGCCCCCCCCACAGGAAAAAGCATTTCTCCTTTTAAAATTTTCTCACCTTTAACATTCCTATCCTGCGTGTTTCGAGGGGCGTGTGTGTGCGTGTGCCTGCGTGTGTGTGTAGGGATGCGTGCGTGTGTGTGTGTAGGGATGCATGGTGCTGCTGTGTGTACTTATGTGTGTTTGCATGCATTTATATGTATGTGTGTTTCAGGAAGCATGTTGGGATGTGTGTGTTACTGTGTGTTTTGGCGTGTGTGTCATTGTGTTTGTTTCCTCTTAACTCACACTGACCCAACTCCCAGGAAAACACTGACCCAACTCCCAGGAAACACTACACGTGGTAACAGCTTTATCCGTGGCATTTGGGAAGAGGTGGACGTGACTGCTCCTCTGTTTGTTTTCCGAACCACACTCTTATCTGCATGGAGTAAATAGCAACAAACACACATACTTCCTCATTCCTCCCCCCTATTTGCCTAACGAGGTTCATTTAGCCACAACTGAAGGTGAATCTGGTACAAATGGTTTGAACCTAAATTCAACCCTGTTTCGCTCCCAGACCTCACATCACTGATAATCCTTTTCTGCACAGTCAGGGTCATGTCATACACTACAAAAGTATGTGGACATCCCTTCAAATTAGTGGATTCAGCTATTTCAGCCACACCCGTTGCTGACAGGTGTATAAAATCGAGCTCACAGCCAAGCAATCTCCATAGACAAACATTGGCAGTAGAATGGCCCGTACTGAAGAGCTCAGTGAACTTTCAACGTGGCACAGTCTCATAGGATGCCACCTTTCCAACAAGTCATTTCGTCAAATTTCTGCCCTGCTAGAGCTGCCCCGGTCAATCTGTAAGTGCTGTTTATAGTGAAGTGGAAATGTCTAGGAGCAACATAGGCTCAGCCGCGAAGTAGTAGGCCACACAAGCTCACAGAAGGGACCGCCGAATGCTGAAGCGTGTAAAGATAATCTGTCCTCGGTTGCAACACTCACTACTGAGTTCCAAACTGCCTCTGGAAGCAATGTCAGCACAATTACTGTTCATCGGAAGCTTCATAAAATGGGTTTCCATTGCCGAGCAGCTGCACACAAGCCTAAGATCACCATGCGCAATGCCAAGCGTCGGCTGGAGTGGTGTAAAGCTTGCCGCCATTGGACTCTGGAGCATTGGAAGCGCGTTCTCTGGAGTGATGAATCATGCTTCACCATCTGGCAGTCTGATAGACAAATCTGGGTTTGGCGGATGCCAGGGGAACGCTACCTGCCGAATGCATATTGCCAACTGTAAAGTTTGGTGGAGGAGGAATAATGGTCTGGGGCTGTTTTTCATGGTTCAGGCTAGGCCCCTTAGTTCCAGTGAAGGGAAATCTTAATGCCACAGCATACAATGACATTCTAGACGATTCTGTGCTTCCAACTTTGTGGCAACAGTTTGGGCAAGGCCCTTTCCTGGTTCAGCATGACAATGCCCCCGTGCACAAAGCGAGGTCCATACAGAAATGGTTTGTCGAGATCGGTGTGGAAGAACTTGACTGGCTTGCACAGAGCACTGACCTCAACCCCATCGAACACCTTTGGGATATATTGGAACGCCGACTGCGAGCCAGGCCTGATCGCGCCAACATCAGTGGCCCGACCTCACTAATGCTCTTGTGCTGAATGGAAGCAAGTCCCCACAGCAATGTTCCAACATCTAGTGGAAAGCCTTCCCAGAGGAGTGGAGGCTGTTATAGCAGAAAAGGGGGGACCAACGCCATATTAATGCCCATGATTTTGGAATGAGATGTTTGACGAGCAGGTGTTCACATACCTTTGACCATGTAGTGTATTTCAGAAATATATTTAATTACAAAGGTTATTGTTTGATGATATTTGCTATTGCTAATGAAACTTGGTGCTTCGTTTCCCTGTGAGAAAGGTTGTCAAATTAACAATGTACCTTGCTGCAGCAAGGCATTTTGAAAAAAGAAATGTTTTGATGCACAGAACTGTAGGTATTCTCAGCTTAATTTTTAAAAGGTTCTTATTCCATGTGTTTTTCCATTCTCTTCGCACCTTTTGCTGTTTTATGAGGGGATTGGTTCTATGTTCTTTGACAAATCAAAATGGGGAAATTCAATTAAATTAAATTTTAACGTAATTTCTGAATGAATTAATGAATTATTTTTCCCCAGAGTGGAAATTGGAAAAATGTGGATAATTTATTGATGTCACACATGACTTGTATTGTCTCGTAGGAACACGGAGGAATCCTGAGGATTTTCCCAGAGGGCAAGGCACAGTTTGCCGACATAGAGCCCAAGTTCGACCGCCTGCTCTTCTTCTGGTCGGACCGGCGGAACCCCCATGAGGTGCGGCCAGCGTACCACACCAGGTAGAGTGATCTCTTAGCCTGACCTCTGACCTTTTGACCCCAGAGAAAATGTCATAACCCTGACCTTGGATCTAGGGTCGTCTGCTTGTCTTCCATCACAATCCCACACTTCCTGTTTTGTGTTGCTTATTGTAATGTCATTTAAGTAAAGCATCTGTCACAGGCCCTTTTGAGAACTTGGCTGAAGTGTGAATGGTGACATACTTTACATTAGGTTAATGCATGCCTTGATCAATGAACAGACATCGTTGTAAAGTGCTACCACAAATAAGCAACACCACCAACACTATCCAGCTGTAATATATATGGAAGTGCTCAATACTGTTAGAATAGTAGGACCGTGACAAATGGTTGGGGTAGTGATGGTGTTTACCTATAATGTGAATTATTGTATGTTAGATGACCTCTCTGTTTCCGTTGTCTCACTCTCTGTCTAGGTATGCCATAACAGTATGGTATTTTGATGCCGATGAACGAGCTCAGGCCAAGGAGAAATACCTAACAAGTAAGATGGAGTCCTGGGCACGTATTCATAAAACGTCTCAAAGTAGGAGTGCTGATCTAGGATCAGTTTTTTTCTTTTGGATCATAATGAATAAGATAAAATGATCCTAGATCAGCACTTGAAACTCAGCACATGAATCCTAGATCAGCACTGTTGAGACTTGCGAGGATTATGAATATAGGGCCATAGTGATCATCTCTAAGACATAATAATTTATATGAAGTCATTAGAAATAAGAATTTGTTTCTTAGCTGGTTTGAATAAAAATGAATAAAATGAACTCCCCGCTCTCCCTCCTTCTCTATTCCGGCCTATAGGTGCAGGAGAAAAGGGAGTAAAGGTGGAATTGAACAAGCTGGTCAGATCTGAGCTAATATGAGAGAAGCGGTTGGTCCTGATGCGTCACTGCCATCACCTGCTGCTGCTGCTGGTGGACAGAGGGGGAAAGAGGGAGGGAGGGAGATGGCAGGATGAAGAGGAGGGAGACGAAAGAAACCCGACTCGGACTAGTCAGCTTTCTTTACACTTACTATCCAAAGTTGACACACACGCAACACACAACACACACACAGACCCTGAATGTGATGTCATTGCGCTGCAAGGACTCATCATGTTTTGCCAAGTTTTCCAGTTTTTGCTTGTTGCTAGATTTTTTGGCTTTAGTTATGTGAAAAATGCAGTGAAAAAATGAGCTATGGAGAAGAAGATAAAAAGGAAGGAGTGAGCCGAATGCAAAAAAATATATTATTGTTGAAATTTTGGGTGATGAAAGAAGTGTACCCATATGTACTTATCGGCTTTTCATATACTCCATTGGTCTGGATCTCTCATGGTCTGTTGGACATGGATATCTCAGATGTGTTTTTTTCCGAAAAAAAAAGTACAAAAGACTGTGTATGATATCCCTTGACAGGAGGTTGTGACACACTGTCCTGCTATGCCTGATGCACACTATAGGGCCGACTCAAACCGTACTTTGCTGATTTTGGATACTTTCTTTTAGCATTATCCGTTTTGCAGCACACGGTTCTAGTAAATGAGGATGATTGCATAACCACGCCAGACCAGTACAGTACAACTAGTCTCGGACCGGCTTGGCTTAGTAGTTTGAAAATGCTATTAATAGCTTAAGCCTGCACTGACTCTAATAAGATAGAAGTTTTCCACGTTTGTGGAAACGGCAGTATGTGATTTCACATTGCAGGCGTATGTTGGATTGCGATTCTGTTCTCTGCTCCTTTTCTCTGTGTCCTGGCACCCCATTGCTTTTTAACTGGGTCTCTGTTCATTAGGCACCAAACAGAATAAAATGGACTGAATCAGGGCAGGGACTGACATGATCGTTTCTCCAGTTGCAAAACATTTAAAAAAACGTGTTCTTTTGCGTCCATAATGAAACACGGATCAGTGATCTGTCTGTTGTTGCAGAACGTAATAATCACGGTTCTCTTAAAAAAACCATAAAATTTTCCTAGTTCTTTTAGCCTTACAACTACCTTGCACTCATTTGTAGATGCTCTTTGGATATAAGGCTTGTTTTTGTAAGTGTATTTTAAGTCGGTGGGTGTCTTGATCTTTTTTTGGTAGCGTGTTTGTGGCTCCCCTGTGTGTATCTGCACTGTATTGTTTTCATATGCTTCTCTTTTCTACCCAGCTGAGCCGAGGTTAATTTAGTGCCTGGAGTCACTGTGCTAATATAGGGATTATCTATTCAAGCTGCTTATACACCATCTCTTTTTTTTGGTCACAAACACCAGAATTCCACAGAATTATGTTAGTTTCATCTGGACCATTGATTTATCTGCAGGAGAATTGCGAATTACTACTTGAATCATTTCATGTATTGTATTTGGTTATTTTCGTTATGCCCAGTTATTCTTTTGGGTTTTTTTTGTGTTTCCTCACCATATAAATTGGTTTATTTAGCTTCTCTGTCCTTAATAATAGTATGCTTGTGACCTTAATGTGTTTTTTTTACACTGGGTATTTTCAGTTGGCACTGACGTCGTTAGGCAGCCCCCAACTGCTCCCCGGTTGCCGTTGACGTCCGATTAGGCATCCTTGGTATGCTTCCATTTTCTTGATATTGACTGCTTTCCAGTTAGCGTTTACCGTCACGTGTCATTGGAATGCCCCCCCCCCCCCTCATTCTTATTTTGATAGGTGCAGTTGAATGCTTTCAGTTCTGAGCCATAATAAGTTTTCCATTTATTTTTTTTGGTCTCTCGCAATTCCACAGAACCTGGCATGTGCTTTAGTTAAACTGTACTGTATTTTGCCAGTGATCTATTAATGTATCGAATAAATCTGACAATTAATAAGACAACATTTTAGAGAATAAATGTTTTCTTGATATAAACATTTATGTATTGTTTGCATCAAGTTTAAAATATAATTCCAATATATAATTACAGACTTTTCAGTTGGTCCCATTGTGAAGGGCAAGCTCAATCAAGCACAGCTGAAATATTATAAATGTTTTCACCCATGTCTGAATATGTCCCTTCATTGCGGTCTCCTCGTGAACTTCTCTTCCCAGGCCATGTCTCACATCACACCCACAGGAAAGCCAATGACCTTTTTCTAGACCCTACTCTTTTGGTGTTTACAAGT
Organism: Coregonus suidteri; assembly: GCA_036851935.1. NCBI lineage: Eukaryota > Metazoa > Chordata > Actinopteri > Salmoniformes > Salmonidae > Coregonus > Coregonus suidteri. Next base: position 4,739,963 of record CM072244.1, read on the forward strand.
GTATGAAGGAATACGATATGTGCAGGATATGGAGGAAACTCCCCAAATAATGTTGATGATGGATCTGCCAACACTGTTTAATAACAAGAAATGACAGTCGCTGTACAGAGCTGTTAGAGAGAGGTTGACCGTCACCCTGTCTTTGGACCTATTCCACTTGAGGTATTCAGTGCACTTGGCCCTGACTATGGACCCTATCACCCCAGAGTTCCAAGGATGCTGGAGATGGAGCTGAGGGCCAGAGCTACTACCCCACTGTAATGGGGAAACAGAATAATTGCCTGTATGGACAAAGCAAAGGTCACTAGGGAGATCATCTACACTGCCACTCCCAGGGTGTTGACCACGAACTCCATCCAACTCCTGCTTCAGCAGGCTTTAGGAGGTATTGGAGGGTAGACAGTTCTGTACAGCATGGTACCCCTGTCAGCAGCAAGGTTGAGGCCCCCACCAATGTAGAGTAAAGCCCTCAGCCCACTCCTCTGGGCGATCAATGGTTGTGGGAGTATCAGATGATGTTTTCTGCTATCCAGGAGACAGGGATGAGGAACAGAGTTCCAGTTAGAATGAAGAATTATGTTAATCATCACTATGGCCTTGATGTGGTTGGTGCACTTGACCCCGATGAGCAGCATCAACCCCAGAACCCCCCGATATGATGGAGATGATGGGTCAGGGCTCTGGCGGCCTGCAGGTCTGAGGTAAGTCCAGCATGGAATCGTAGACCTTACACTGCATCTGACCTGTGCTCTTGGTCACAATCTCATCCACAGGCCCTCCCAGATAAAAAGGTTGTCTCCTATGGTTGTCTATCCAAGTGGGGAGTGTGCAGACCACAATGGTCATGATAATCATATGACTCCCTGGGCAATGGCAAAAATGTCCATGCACATCAACATGCTCTCTTCTACCCTCCCTTTCTGGAGGAACGATGATGCAGAAAAAGTAATTCCAGAACAGCAGATATGTTAAAACTTCAGAGGATTTCCTAGAAGCTATACAAACAAAGTTCTAGAATGGCATATTCTTCCACTTTGAGTCTCACAGACATTCGTTGCTGAAGTTTTCTGTGAGATTAGAGTGCAGAGCCCAGTAAAAAGTCCTCTGTATGCTTTACTGTGGTGTCAAAAATTAGGCTGTCTTGGAAACACAAACTATTAATAAAGACATGGTTAAGGGTGGTTATAACCCATCAGTGAAAAACTGGTGCGTTTCTATTCTGTGACTATTTTGTTACGGCCCTGGAACAAAGTAGTTAGCTAAAGCAGAAACATAGATCCAGTTAGTGAGTTTCAGAGTTGAAATAAAAGCTAAATTCAATAGAACCTGTTCTGTACTACACTTGCATTAGCATGTAAACATATATTTTCCCTGAAACATATTACAAAATCTGCCTTGTTAGTAAAATTATAATCTATTACATGTCATCCAATTGGCTTAATGCGCTGAAACAACAATTATGTAATAAGCGCCAAATGTCATCTAGACACTGTTTTGCAATTCTGATAAGCAAGTCATCATGCCTGCTTGAATATACAGTACCAGTCCAAAAGTTTGGACACACCTACTCATTCAAGGGTTTTTCTTTATTTTACTATTTTCTACATTGTAGAACAATAGTGAAGACTCAAAACTATGAAATAACACTATGGAATCATGTAGTAACCAAAAAAGTGTTAACAAATCAAAATATATTTTATATTTGAGATTCTTCAAAGTAGCCACCCTTTTGCCTTGGTGACAGCTTTGCACACTCTTAGCATTCTCTCAACCAGCTTCACCTGGAATGTTTTCCAACAGTCTTGAAGGAGTTCCCACATATGCTGTGCACTTGTTGGCTGCTTTTCCTTCACTCTGCGGTCCAACTCATCCCAAACCATCTCAATTGGGTTGAGGTTGGTTGATTGTGGAGGCCAGGTCTTCTGATGCAGCACTCCATCCTCTCCTTCTTGGTCAAATAGCCCTTACACAGCCTGGAGGTGTGTTTTGGGTCATTGTTCTGTTGAAAAACAAATGATAGTCCCACTAAGCGCAAACCAGATGGGATGGCATATCGCTGCAGAATGCTGTGGTAGCCATGCTGGTTAAGTGTGCCTTGAATCTAAATAAATCACAGACAGTGTCACCAGCAAAGCACCCCCACACCATCACCCACCATCACACCTCCTCCTCCATACTTCACGGTGGGAACCACACATGCGGAGATCATCCATTCACCTACTCTGCGTCCACAAAGACACGGCGGTTGGAACCAAAAATCTCAAATTTGGACTCATCAGACCAAAGGACAGATTTCCACAGGTCTAATGTCCATTGCTCGTGTTTTTTGGCCCAAGCAAGTCTCTTTTTCTTATTGTGGTCCTTTAGTATGGTTTCTTGCAGCAATTTGACCATGAAGGCCTGATTCATGCAGTCTCCTCTGAACATTTGATGTTGAGATGTGTCTGTTACTTGAACTCTGTGAAGCATTTTTTTGGGCTGCATTTCTGAGCGGTAACTCTAATGAACTTATCCTCTGCAGCAGAGTTAACTCATGAGAGACAATTTCATTATAGCTTGATGGTTTTTGCGACTGCACTTGAAGAAACTTCAAAGTTCTTGAAATGTTCTGCATTGACTGACCTTCATGTTTTAAAGTAATGATGGGCTGTCGTTTCTCTTTGCTTATTTGAGCCTGTTTTTTTCCATAATATGGACTTGGTCTTTTACCAAATAGGGCTATCTTCTGTACACCACCCTACCTTGTCACAACACAACTGATTGGCTCAAACGCATTAAGAAGAAATAAATTCCACAAATTAACTTTTAACGAGGCACACCTGTTAATTGAAATGCATTCCAGGTGATTATGTCATGAAGCTGGTTGAGAGAATGCCAAGAGTGCGCAAAGCTGTCATCAAGGCAAAGGGTGGCTACTTTGAAGAATCTCAAATATAAAATATATTTTGATTTGTTTAACACTTTTTCGGTTACTACGTGATTCCATACGTGTTATTTCATGTTTTGATGTCTTCAATAATATTCTACAATGTAGAAAATAGTAAAAAATAAAGAAAAACCCTTGAATGTGTAGTGTGTCCAAACTTTGGACTGGTACTGTATATCACATTACAAATATAAAATAAACAGCATTTTCATTTGATTTATTATTGAGATTTCTATTGAAATGATAAAGTAATGTGTCATTGTGATATCATCAATAATAAGTGGACAGGCATGGTTATATCCTTTTTGGTTCTTTATGCGACATTGTTGACGGGCCCCCACGCGGTACTATAACTTCATCTGCTGTAGCACACATACAAACCAATGGTGCATATAAACACTAGAATGACTGGACGGTGGCGGCTGTTTTTAAGTCCTGGCGTCACCATTTTTGTACCCGTCCACACTGTATTATTTTTTTTGCCAGCATATTACAGACACCTTAATGCATACTTTTTAATTGTCGAGTTATATTAAGGAAGAAAAAATCAAAAAACCCATTTTTTTCCTAAAGTAGAGTTTTTAGAGAGTACAAAATGTTACTGTTCACTCGACAACAAAATAAATACTTAAATATATGTAGCTTTTGCCCTTAAACTATTAAAATTGAATGTATTGTGAATTTGCAATCCATTTCCTATGGAGGACCTGCTCGCTTCATGAGTAAGTTTCACAACATAGCGGGCATGGAAACCTGTGGCTTTCGACGTTCCATCATCAATGGGGTCTCAATACCATATAAGAGCAGATAATGCTAGTTGTTTTTACTTATACTATCATTGGATACAAACCCCTATCGCGTCAAGGGAGTTTCTTTTTTCGCTTTCTTTTCCCCAATGTGTGGTTTTATGTGGCCCTCCCCAAACTTTTATTGTTTTTAATTTTCATTGTTGGACATAAAAGGACTGTAAAAATACCAGAAATCAGCTCAAGTGATTTTATTTTGGAAATCTGTTCCAAGTATTCCCACGCATAATAGAGGACACTTGATCAATATACAAATGTAAGCAAGGTGTTTGAAATGATCTTTTAGGGATTCTTTCGGCTCAAATGCAGTCTAACATGATTTGTAGTTTAGTTTCCCGCCCCCCGCCTCCGGTCAACAAAAAAAATCGTACCCCACACGGCTGAACCTAGTCAATGATCCCTGGCCTACAGTTACTGAGGCTGGTGGCTCATTACTGCTCTGCTGGACAAATGCACTGTATAGCAGAATTACAGTCCCAATACTTTTTAACAGATCAGGTTTTGCCCCCTCTCAACAACCACATAGCCATGCCTTGTGTAATCTACTGCTTTCCGTTTACCACATTCCCCGGAGATAAGATCTCCCCCTTCATATAGCTTTGGATCTCACAAGGGAGAGCACTCTGTCCCACATGTGGGGCACGGTCTCATGTCCGTAAAAGGCGTCATTTCCATTAAACCCACCAACGTATGCATCTTGGTCCTGACCTAAAATAATGCTCGGGGTACCAGCGATGGAGCCACCCACTTGGAGAGCTTTCCTTGAACTTGGCCCTTTCCCCTTCACCCACAGTTGAGTCAGTCCTTTTACCGGCATCCCCCGTCCCACAAACGGAGTTCCACTCGTTCATTTTGTCTGACAATCCCCCGAAATTGATACCTTGGTCCCCAAGTACACCCTGTAATTCCCCCATCTCCCCTGAAGATGACAAAACCATTGGGATGAGAAGGCGTGGCCAATGAGAAAAAAGGGCTGCTCCTTCGTCTGGTATTCGGTGAAAAATCGAACACAGACAGTCACAGCAAAGAGATTTTGTTCATGTCAGGGGTTATCTTGACATAGGCAGTTTTGACTCCACGGGAAAAAGATTTCCTTCCCCGACATGCCCGTTACAATGAGAATAATATTTGTTAATAGAGTTGCAAAGGGAGAAAATATTCCTGGTAACTTTCAAAAATTTTGTGTTGGTAATTCCCAGAACTTTTGGGAAATTACAGGTTTTTGCAACCCCATTAGTATAGTTTAAATAAGTACTACTGAAAAAACATGTAAAAATTCAACAATTCAAAAATAGTATTTTGGGGCCTCTCCAGTATTTCAGTCTTACCTTGTGGCACAGCATAGCAGCACGTAAAGACCATCAGAAGCCATATCTGCAGTTCCATTTTGTAGTTTCATTGGAGTAAGCGCCAATTTTTATGGACACTCCTCGAAGGATATTCCTATTTATACTATAGAAACGGACTGAAAATGGGAGGGACTACCTGTGTGCTCTTATGAATCCCCAGCCAGACAAAATATATTCCCACTTCCTTGTTTTTGATATTGGTCTAGATTAAGTATCTGAGAATCAAGTTCATATGATTTATCAACATTGCCAGTTTATCAGATGTTCTTTCTGTCATAAAACTTTCTAGATCAAACCAATCTCTAGGTCAACAGATATGTTAGTAGGGATTGTCACACATTTAGTAGGTAAAGGTATTATTGGGCAAACACATCATAGAAAGTCAAAAGAGAGTTTGTGCAAGCTTTTACTTGTATGACCTCTTTTATGACCTCTCTATGGTTTTTTTCTCACACAGATGTGGTGCCCACTGTAACAGACTTAAAGTAAGGTAAGTTTAAAATTTCATTGGACACTGTAACTGTCCAAAGAAAATCTCTTTTAAAAGTTATATTCGTTTATTCAAAAAATGTTGTTGACTTGTCCTTTACTTCAACTTGTGAAACCCAAAGCATTCATAAAAAAAAAATCTCAAAAACCTCTCCTCAAACATGTATCTGAAACAGACAGTTAAAAAAAAAAGTTTGCTATTGCCTGATATTATGTGGACTTCTGTTTACGTGTCATGAATATTTATTTAATCTTTGGTTTAAACCTTTAGGGCCATAGTCTCACCAGTTAGGTACCTATCCAGTTCACACCTGACTGAGGTTTTGGTGTAACCATGAATTGGCCTCTTTGACACTAAAACCAGGGGACCTTACTAGCTTTACTCTGGAACCAAAAAGGATTCAGTTTTTCCAAGATGCAGAAAAAGTTTGTTATCTGAAAGCCATTTACTGAAAATGGATAACTATTCACTAAGGATCTCTTCTACTGAGGCTTTGTTCTTATGGGACACCAGTAGAGCAGAGTCATCCACATACAAAAGCAAATGATAAAAGCTGCTCATTTCATATTGTTAAGGTACAGTAGGAAGAGAAGGGGGCCAAGGATACTGCCCTGCGGGACCCTACAACTAATCCCCTTCGCACTAGAATGTTTTCCATAAACATCCACCATTTGGTCTCTATCTTTTAATAGGATTTAACCCAATAATGGCCCATGCATTACCATTCCACAAAAATTTTCCCGGTCAAATTCTTTCCCCGGTCAACCCATGCATCAATCTAAATAACATAATACAAAATCCCCATCAAATGCATCAATTTAAGCTAGAGATCCCCAATCCACCGCATCCGCCTATGTTGGCCTTCCCCTTCTGCGGTGGAAGGTTTCCAGCTAGAGCGGTGTTTTGTCAGACCATGAGAAATTCAGAAATCGGTCTTCTCAAAAAAACGTCTGTAGCGTCTGAACGGTTTGGGCCCACAAACTAATATAACCAAATCTATGGAAAGATGAGACTCTCATTTTGCTGTTTTGCTCTACGACCCTCACAAGCCCCACAGGACTTGGCTGAAGTCGGTACCTGCCGATGTGCCAACCTTCTGTCTGCAGCATCCGAACCGTTTGGGCTACAAACTAAAATGACCCTGTGAAAAGGGGAGATTCTCACGAACACAATGGTGTTCTCCGTTTTGCTGTACAACTACCACAAGTGGGCTGAAAGTAACCGGGACCGGTAAAAACAGTAATTGAAGTATGGAGGTAGTTTTGTGGCAACAAAAAAGGGGGTTAAAAATTTGTTAAAAAACAAACTATTTCCTTAGCTTTCTTTTATCTCCCAGATATAGGAAAGAGACTTCAAAACCTTATTTCCCTTTTGATTAATTGTTTTACTGAATGTGTTATTCAAAGTGTTTTATGAGCTATGGTAGTAAAGGCCAAATACAATATTGACCCCTGTAGGGGGGTACCTACAGGGGCCAAAAATTCAAATTCAAATAGCTAAATGATCCTTGGTATGACCATCTTAAAACAATTCCATATGATGCTTTTAAACCTTTAAAAAAATAGAAAGTGTCAGTGGAGTGGGACTTTCTAAAAACCCGACTGTAGTTCGTATAAAATATGATTTTGTTAGTATATTCCTCTATCTGTTCATAAATTACTTTTTACAGCACTTTAGACAGAATACTCCAAATAGATACGGTCTATAGTTGCCCTTGTCTGTTTTTGCTGTCCTTCTTTTGGATAGAATACCTAGCATGTTTCGCAGTCTTAGAGCCTGACATTAACATAAAACACAGTTGACACCCTGGCGTGGTGGTAATTATATATGGAAAAGCACCACTAGAGGGAGCCATATCCCAATTTATGATCCTGGATACCACAAATCTATCAGCTAGGATCTAAATTCCTACAAGGTCTCACAGTCAATCTCACATCACGATTAGACGTTCATTGACCATGTTTCTCAAACTTACAAATTTTCAAAGTGTGTTCCAAACGTAACAGTTTCAATGTTTAAGGTTAAGTTTTAGGCGTTAACTCTGGATTATACGGTTTAGGGTTCAAGTTTAGGTATGAAACTCCGAAATGTTTTAAGGTTAGGCATTAACTCCGAATGGGTAAGGTAAGGGTAAGGTTTTGGGATCGTCTTGAAACAAGAATCTCCAAAACTACTTTCTATCGCTGGAAATTCAACGCATGAAACCTTTGGAATGCAGAGGCAGATGCTTATCCCCATCCACAATGTCTAGGCAAAACCGAAACTTACTTAAAGGTAACAGCGCTCACTGTTGCCCCTAGTTGGCCGGTTTCCACGTCATCCTCCCAACATTCCTCAGCCATAGATTGACGTCGAATACTGACTTGTATCAGCGGTTGATCTGCCATGCACAACTCTGATTCCCATTCCAGTCTGGCTCAGCGCAGGCGAATTTAGTAATTGGACATTTGAAAACATAGCTATGCATTCAATGATATTGTTGTTTCCTGAACTGAGTGAACTCATTAACTCATTTGACTTCATTTTCAGAGTTAATTGAGTTGAAATGGAATGAAGGTCACACCCTGCTACCCATGGTCCCTTCACTGTAAAGTCTAAGGACCTTTCCCATCAAACCCCAAGCCCCCGCATCCACCTTGTCTACAGTGTCTTCAGAAAGTAATTCATACCCCTTGACTTTTTCCACATTTTTGTGTGTGTTACTGCCTTAATTCAAAATGGATTAAATATATATTTTTCTCTCTCCCAGCTAAACACAATACCCTATAATGAAAAGCGAAACAGATGTTTTAAGAAATGTTTTGGCAAATTTATTGAAAATTAACATACAGAAATATCTCCTTTACATAAGTATTCACACCCTTGAGTCACCCGTGAGTCTTTCTGGTAAGTCGCTAAGAGCTTTCCACACTGGAGTGTTGCAACGCATTTGCCCGTTATGCTTTTCAATATTCTTCAAGCTCTATACCAGCACGGTGTCAGAGGAAGGCCCTAAAAATTGTAACGAGCCACCCCAAGTCATAGGACTGTTGTCTCCTGCTACTGCACCGTAAGCAGTCCCGGAGCGCCAAGTCTGGGCCAAAGAGAGGCTCCTTAACAGCTTCTAACCCCTAAGCCATAATATTGCAGTTAACAGTTAATCAAATGGCTACCTGGACTATTTGCATTGACTCCCTTTATTTTATTCTTATTTTATTCTTATTTTTTTGCACTTACTGTCTTGCACAGGCTCGATATACACTCACTGGACTCTAACCACACACTCACACATACTACACTGACACTCCAAAACACCACACACACACCACACACACACACCACACACACACACACACCACACATACACACTCACACATACTACACTGACACTCCAAAACACACTTCTCACCAAATGTGAGGCAAACTGTTGTGAAAAAGTGTATCGAGATTGTCAGCTAACCACTTCCTTGTCAAAGCATGATTTCCCAATCAAGTACCCAACTTTTGTCAATTCGTTTTCTGTTTTCTGGTTTTGATAACTTAATCTACTGCTCATCTCTACAATATGCACTATAAAGGCATTTATACATAATGGTGTTGCTTTTAACAACCAAATAATTAGGTCACCTTGATTCAAATTTATGGACGATAAACAAATAATATCTACATTGTAAATACATTATTTTTTATTGAAATGACTTCATAACAGGACTGGAAAATATGTAAGTTATTTTATCTCAGGCATGTCTTACAGAATCTCTCTCCCTTCCTTCCCTTGTTTTTGTTTGCTTGGGAATGTTGATACTTGAGGAGACTGTTATCAGAAGAAACCGGTGTAACCTAGCATTTATAGCGGCTACGAAATGCAATTGCCATTAATTGGAAGGTTGGTTTATCCTCCAACAATGTCACAATGGATGGCAGAAATTGTCAAGTTCTATGTATCACTAAGATTTGGATTTTAATTACCAGATTAAAAGGTATACTGTGGCAACTTTCATAAGGTCTGGTGCCTTATATGGAATACTGTACGACGAAAGAGTCTGTATTGAAAACATGTCCACGTCAGTGGAGATACTTATTTAGGCAATCACTAGCGCTGCTAGGCTGCTCAGTCCTGGCCCTTCCATATGGTTGGTTGGTCACTCTGGCATTGGCCTAACACAACTTGAAACTCCAATAATGAATGTTTCACTAAGATCCTAAAGCTGAGTGGAATGGTTGGGTTTGGGGGGTCTGGCGGGTGGGGTGGACCCTGTCGTGGAATTCTAACCAGAAAGGAAGAGACTGTAGATTCTTGGTGGTATGATATTTGTGCATTTATAACTTTCTCACTCTCATTATTAACTACAGCTCCCTCACGACGCCAGGACAGCGAGTAACTCACCACCTTCCGGAGGCATTTGAACCCCACCTCTCTTTAAGGATTAACCTGGGATAGGATAAATAATCCTTCTACACCTACCCCCCCCCCCCAAAATTGTAAAGTGGTTATCCCACTGGCTATAGGTGAACGCACCACATTGGTGAAAAATCGCTCTGGATAAGAGCGTCTGCTAAAATGACGTAATGTTGCCCTTGAGCAAGGCACTTAACCCTAATTGCCTCCTGTAGTCGCTCTGGATAAGAGCGTCTGCTAAATGACTAAAATGTAATATGTAAATGTACTTTATTCACGATTCATTCAGTATTATCCACATTCATTCATAGCATCCACATTCACGTAGATGATTTTAGAACATATTCCCCCTAAAAAAAATCTACCAGCCAAATCAGATTTTTTACCAGCCAAAATAAAGGATGAGCATGCTTTATGATGTTTCTAAAACAATAAAATGTATTACTAGTAAGAAGTAATATGTGTATACTGTTTAATTTTCATTAAAACATTTCTGACCTGAGTCTTTTATCCAAAATATCCACAGAATGTGACAAAAATGTTCACCTGCCCCTTTAGAGGCGGGAGTGTTACCATGGTAAAGTGACTGTAGTCATTTTTGTGCCTGTGAGTATGGTGATGCCAACTCCCAGGATTTTTGGAGTCGACTCCGACTCCCTGTGATTGGAAGTCGAAAGGAGTTGACTCTTGCTCAAGCTCCCAAAAACAACGCTGAACAACGAATGTGCACACACATACACAACCATCTCATTATTGCAGTCCTACTAGAAGACTACATTTTGCCTTCTAGAATATGATCATGATGCTGCCTATTTGATGGTAAAATGCCTATTTTGTTTGAACTATAGAAAGAAGATGTGTAGTGAAGTAGAATATTTCAGTGATATCCCATGGGATATGCGGCGCACTCTACTCTGAAAAGCCTATTCTATACTATGTATATAGCCCTATTCGGGCGGGTTATTACTAGAGACTTTGGTTTTTTTATTATTATCCAAGGCATGTGGCGTATTCCAGAGGACGAAGTTCACCAGGATGAGTTTTTCCAACTGCCCCCTGTTCTTTTAAATTAATCTTTTTTTAATGAATGGAATTCTTATGACGGAAGCCTGGAGTGTTTTATTGTAAGCGTGAAGATATTTCAACGGCATGTCCCTAGACAATATAGGCTACACTGATAAACTCGTGCGTGGCTGCCAAATGTAGGCCTATAGGTCTCCCCATAATATTTAAATTGATAAAGTGTGATCATAATCATTATTTTAGCAATCCATCCATGGTAGACGTCCTTCCTAATAACAATGCCCCACATCCTTGTCACGCTCTGGCTCCGGGACTTTGTAGGTTGAGCCAGGGTGTGGTTTCGTTTCGTGGTGTTCTGTTTGGTTGGGTTGTTCTATGTGTGATTGTATTTCTTTTGTTTGAATGAGTGGACTCCCAATCAGAGGTAACGAGTGTCAGCTGTTGGCTCGTTGTCTCTGATGGGAGCCATATTTATACTGTCTGTTTTCACCTTGGGGTTGTGGGTTTTTTGTTCCGTGTTCAGTCAGTGTTACTGTGGACTTCAACGATCGTGTTTTGTTTGTACTTGTGCTTTAACTAATTAAAGTCATGTTCGTTTCACACACGCTGCGCCTTGGTCTACTCCTTCTCGTCAAGACGATCGTGACAGAAAAACCCACCGTACAAGGACCAAGCAGCGTGTCCGGAAGCAGTGCAGCCTGGTCATGGGAGGAGGCCAGCCAGGAAAGGAGATAGAGAGGCTGGCGATGGCCCAGGTGGGCAAAGTGTGGTCCTGGGAGGACATGCTTGGGGGCAAGGGACCTTGGGGTAGGATCAAGGCCCTGGCGAGAGAGGAGCAGCGGCGTCAGCAGTGCCATCGTCGGAACGAGACGAGAGGCACCCCCAATAATTTTTTAGGGGGGGGCACACGGCATGGGCGACTAGGCAGCAGGAGCTGCCACAGGGCGAAATAGGAGAAGAGGAGAGAAGGCCACCGGGGGGGGGGGGGGGGGGGTACGGGAGCCATTGGCGACGAGGAGGGAAGGAAGTCGTAGAGGCACGGCGAGAGGAAAACTGAGGTGGATTGCCAGTCCGGTCCGGCCCGTTCCTGATCCCCGTTAAAGCCAGTGGTGTGTGTTCCCAGTACGGTCCGGCCTGTCCCTGCTCCACGCCAAACCTACGGTGTGCGTCGCCAGCCCTGCCCGGCCTGTTCCTGCTCCCACGCACCAAGTCTACGGTGTGCGTCGACAGCCCTGCCGGGCTGTCCCTGCTCTCCACGCACGAAGCCTACGGTGTGCGTCGCCAGCCCAGTCCGGCCTGTTCCTGCTCCACGCACCAAGCCTACGGGGTGCGTCGTCAGCCCGGCCCGGCCTGTCCCTGCTCCACGCACCAAACCTACGGTGTGCGTCGCCAGCCCTGTCCGGCCCTGTTCCTGCTCCACGCACTAAGCCTACTGGTGTGCGTCGCCAGCCCAGCCCGGCCCTGTTCCTCGCTCCACGCACGAAGCCTACGGTGGTGCGTCGCCAGCCCAGCCCGGCCTGTTCCTGCTCCACGCACCAAGCCTACGGGGTGCGCTCGTCAGCCCGCCCCGGCCTGTCCCTGCTGCTCCACGCACCAAACTACGGTGTGCGTCGCCAGCCCTGTCCGGCCTGTTCCTGCTTCCACGCATCTAAGCCTAATAGCGGTGTGCGTCGCCAGCCCAGCCCGGGCCTGTTCCTGCTCCAACCGCACCAAGCCCTACGGGGGTGCTGTCGTCGGCCTGGTCCAGCTCGTTCCTGCTACTCGCTACCAAGCCAAGGGTGCGAGTCGTCAGCCTGATCCCAGCCCCATTCCTGCTACTCGCACCAAGCCAAGGATGCGAGTCGTCAGCCTGGTAGGTCCGTTCCTGCTCCACGCACCAAGCCAAGGGTGCGTATCGTCAGCCAGGTCCGGTCCGTTCCTGCCTCACGCGCCAAGCCAGGGGTGCGCGTCGTCAGTCCGGTGCCTGATCAGGTCAGCTACTCCACTACGGAGTTTGAGCAATCCGCTCCGTCTATGGTCCGGTCCAGATCCAGCCAGACGGGTCAGACCGGACCGGGGGCGCTACGGGGGGATTGTGGAAGGGTGGTGGTCAAGCCCGGAGCCGGAGCCCTGCCTCCGAGGAGAATTCCCACCCAGCCCCTCCCTGTTTGGGGTTTTGAGGCGCGGTCGCAGTCCGCGCCTTTAGGGGGGGGTACTGTCACGCTCTGGCTCCGGACTTTGTAGGTTGAGCCAGGGTGTGTATCGTTTCGTGGTGTTCTGTTTGGTTTGGGTTGTTCTATGTGATTGTATTTCTTTGTGTTGAATGAGTGACTCCCAATCAGAGTAACGAGTGTCAGCTGTTGGCTCGTTTGTCTCTGATTGGGAGCCATATTTATACTGTCTGTTTTTCACCTTGGGTTGTGGTTTTTGTTCCGTGTTCAGTCAGTGTTTACTGTGGACTTCACGATCGTGTTTTGTTTGTACTTGTGCTTTAAGTAATTAAAGTCATGTTCGTTTCACAACGCTGCGCCTGGTCTACTCCTTCTCGTCAAGACGATCGTGACAATCCTACTGATTTGAGCTGCTGAACCGTTATTTGCACTTGACTGTGTTTATGGATGAGAAAGTGAACTTGCCATTTCCAAAAGGTTTAGCAGGGATGCTGCTTTGAGATATATTGCCCTAGGACAGGGCTCTCTTACCCTGTTCGTGGAGACCTAACATCCTGTAGGTTTTCACTCAAACCCTAATCTAGCGCATCTGATTCAATAATTAGCTGGTTGATAAGCTGAATCAGGTTAGTTACAACTGGGGTTGTCGGATCACCTCCTCAAGCTGAACCTCGGCAAGACGGAGCTGCTCTTCCTCCCGGGGAAGGACTGCCCGCTCCATTATCTTCGCCATCACGGTTGACAACTCCATTGTGTCCTCCTCCCAGAGTGCAAAGAACCCTGGCGTGACTGCTGGACTATACCCTGTCGTTCTCCCGCTAACATCAAAGCGGTGACCCCGATCCTGCAGGTTCATGCTCTACAACATTCGCAGAGTACGACCCTACTTACACAGAAAGTGGCACAGGTCCTAAGATCCAGGCACTTTGTCATCTCCCGTCTGGATTTACTGCAACTCGCTGTTGGCTGGGATCCCTGCCTGTGCCATTAAACCCCTTCAACTTATCCAGAACGCTGCAGCCCGTCTGGTGTTCAACCTTCCAAGTTATCTCATGTCACCCCGCTCCTCCGCACACTCCACTGGCTTCCAGTTGAGGCTCGCATCTACTACAAGACCATGGTGCTTGCCTACGAGAGCGGTGAGGGGAACTTGCACCCAAAAGAAAAAACCCAAATCCTTACCTTCAGGCTCTGATCAGACCCTACACCCAAACGAGGGCACTACGTTCATCCACCTCTGTCCTGCTAGCTCCCCTACCTCTACGGAAGCACAGTTCCCGCTCAGCCCAGTCAAAGCTATTCGCTGCTCTGGGGGGGGGGGGGGCCCCAATGGTGGAACAAGCTCCCCCACGACCGCCAGGACAGTGGAGTCACTCACCACCTTCGCGAGGACACTTGAAAAACCTACCTCTTTAAGAATACCTGGAATAGTATAAAATTAATCCTTCTTCCGCCCACCCCCCATAAAAAAATTTATAAAAATAAAAAGTGGTTGTCCCACTTGCTATCATAAGTTGAATGCACCAATTTGTAAGTCGCCTCTGGATAAGAAAGCGTCTGCTAAATTATGTAAATGTAAATGTTGGTGGAGCAAAAACCTACATCAGAAGGTAGCTCTCCAGGAATATGGTGTAGAGGAGCCCTGAACCTGGGACATCAAACAGTCAGCAGTGGTTTCATTAAATAAACTATAGGCAATACCTTATATTGCACATTTCGGCCTAATTAAAACTGATACCATTTGGGGATGTTCAACTTCAATTCACTGCACTATGAAGAACAGCTTAGCCATGCTCATTGATAGCCTAATATAATACTTTAATATGCTTTTGATGAATTTATGAGGCAGTGCAAGATACAGATTACCAAGATACAGTATAGCCCAGTGGGTTCCCAACCAGGGGTACTAGGACCCCTGGGGTACTTGGCAATCCACAGGGGGTACTTGAGAAGACTCATGAGACCATAGGTCCTACTGGTAAATGCGCACCATGGGGTACTTCAGGGGTACTCCGGACAGAGCAAAATTCAGTTGGTGGCTACAGTAACCCATAAAGGTTGGGAACCACCGGTATAGCCTATGCCCACGATTTCTGACTGTCTCTCTGCCTGCCCCAAATCCTCTCTCCCCTCTCGCCTGTGCCCTTTCTTTTCTTTTCGCTATGAAAAATGCTAGTGTGTGTTGGACTTCGGTCTGTTTGCTTGTAGAATAGCTCAGCATACTCATTGAAAGCACCTACTTTAGTGAACTTGCACAAAGACATTGCAAGCCAAGAAATTGCGATATACAGCATTGCGATAGCCTATAGCCTACATCTTTTGATTACCGATGCACGGTTCTGATGACTGCCTGCTGGTGCCAACATATACCTACCTATGCCTGGCTTTGCCCCTACCCATCTCCCTCTCTCCCTCGCTAGCTCTATCTTTATTTTCTGTGAAAGATGCTAGAGTTTATGTTCTCGAAGTAGACTACGGACAATAGTTTCCTCCGTTGCAGAAATACTGAATTTTATGGAGTCGAGGAGTCGATTCGGCCAAGCTTGATTCACACCCCTAGAAATTGGAGTCGACACCGGGATGTCGACGGGCAAGGAGTCGACGAATCGATGCTTTTTGGAGTCGACTCCCCACCACTACCTGTGAAATTGAGAGGTCTGGTTAGTAGCAGCTTTGTCTTCTCTTCCCTAGCAGTTGAAACTCAAACATTGAAAAACAACGTAGCTTGTGAACCAAAACTATGTAAATAGCCATGCGGGGGGGTGAAACACAAGGACCAAAAAGCAAAATCATCAGTAGAAGAGAAGAGAGAGGTCCAAAGAGTAAGGTCGGTGAAGTAAGTCAGGCAGACAGTCGAAGACTCGTTGTGTTTCTTCGGTTCGGTTCTAATAGTACAAAAACCCTGCCCCGTAGAAGATCACTTTTCCTGATAGGTCTGTGCCTGAGAGAGAGACAGTGACCTGTAAATGCCGAGAGAGACAAGCTCCGTAAATGTAATCTGTAATTGTAATGTGGCGTTTTAGAAAGCACTTGATCACAATTGTAACAGACAAAGTCAGTAGGTATCTGAAAAAAGATTGGTAGCTTACATTTTCAATGGATTGCAACCTTCATCACGCGCGTTGAGTCGTTGCCATTGTTATCAACGTTCTGAAACCGGAAGCCGCAGCCCATTGATGTTCCAAAGTAAAGCGGGGCTAATGACGTTGAACAGGAAGCTATGACTGTTACGCGCCTAAATTACACTATAGTGCTTCGAAATACGATGACATTGCTAAAGTTAGGCAAATATTTAAGTAGGAAACACTGCCATTATCATCATGTCATCGACTTCACTTTAGAAAGATGGCAATGTTGTCCATTAGCTAGCAAGTTGTTGTAATATAATTCCTAGAAATGCGAACTTTAGCTAGCTAAGAAGTTTGGTGGTCTCCACTCGATCTTAGCTAGCTAGCTAACGTTTAAACTGCAACTAAGAGTCAATCTGGCAATAACATCAAAATGAAGACACAAGGTTTTGCTACTAATAAAGTTACCTTGATGTAGAAATGGCATCGTGTTTTTCAAGCTAACAGTAATGTACTTTAGACCAAATCTTCAATCAGCGCATATTGAGGATGTAAATTGAGTAAATATTCAGCTGGCCATCATCCTAAAAAAGCTAACGTTCACAACAATATTGTGATGAAAAATGCAACCCATGGTACAGCGAGGGAAAAAGTATTTGTATCCCCTGCTGATTTTGTAACGTTTGCCCACTGACAAAAACATGATCAGTCCATCATTTTAATGGAAGGTTTATTTGAACAGTGAGAGACAGAATAACAACAAAAAAATCCAGAAAAAAACGCATGTCAAAATGTTTATAAATTGATTTGCATTTTATTGAGGTAAATAAAGTATTTGATCCCCCTCTCAATCAGAAAGGATTTCTGGCTCCCAGGTGTCTTTTTATACAGGTAACGAGCTGAGATTTAGAGCACACTCTTAAAAGGGAGTGCTCCTAATCTCAGTTTGTTACCTGTATAAAAGACACCTGTCCACAGAAGCAATCAATCTATCATATTCCAAACTCTCCACCATGGCCAAGACCAAGAGCTCTCTCTCCAAGGTGTCAGGGACAAGATTATAGACCCTACACAAGGTTGGAATGGGCTACAAGACCATCGCCAAGTGCAGCTTGGTGAGAAGGTGACAACAGTTGGTGCAATCTATTCGCAAAACTGTCAATCTCCTTCGTCCTGGGCCCCATCCCCCCATGCAAGATCACTCCATGCCTCGTGGAGAGTTGGCAATGATCATGAGAACGTTGAGGAAATCAGACCCAGAACTACACGGTAGGATCTTGTCAATGATCTCAACAGCAGCTGGGACCATAGTCACCCAAGAAAACAATTGGTAACACACTACTCCGTGAAGGACTGAAATCCTGCAGCGCCCGCAAGGTCCCCCTGCTCAAGAAAGCACATATACAGGGCCGTCTGAAGTTTGCCAATGAACATCTGAATGATTCAGAGAGAACTGGGAGGAGTCTCGGAGACCCAGAACCAAATTGTGCATGAATGCTGGGCCAGCTACTAGATTGTGGTTCTGGGGGCAGACCAACCTGGTCTCAGAGGAGCATTTCGTATTATTCTGTTTCAATTCATATCTTATGTATTAATTTGTGGTTGTCCATCACCCATTTCATATGATATGTTACAAATAATATTATGTTTACAAATTTGCAAAATGTATCAATATGTTATGTTAGGGTTTGGGTTAAGGTCCTGGTTAGGTTTATAAATTATAGTTAAAGGGTTAGGAGAATGGTTAGCTAAAAGGGTTAACGTTAGGGTTGCGCTAAAAGGGTTAGGTTTAGGGAAATGGTTAGCTAACATGCTAAGTAGGCAAGTAGATGACAAGTTGTCTGTGATGAGATTTGAACTCGCACATTTGGGTTACTAGACATTCGCGTTATACGCGCCACCTATCTACCCCGACCAACCACTGTACTTTAGTTTTTTGCTTAATGTAACCATCTGTCTTATGAACCATACAGAAACACAACATATCATACACACATAATAATTGAATTCAGATTTATCTTACAGAATAATACACAAATGCTCTGAGACCAGGTTGGGCAGACATAGTCATACTGTGTGTGTGGTGTGTGTGTGTGTGTGTGTGTGTGTGTGGTGTGTGTGTGTGTGTGTGTGTGTGTGTGTGTGTGTGTGTGTGTGTGTGTGTGTGTGTGGTGTGTGTGTGTGCTTTTTTCACAAATTCTGTAGACTTGACAGAGCAGCCTGATATCAACCGGGAGTAGGCTCACTTTCTGGACTTTAGTGTTTCTTTAATATTTGCTTTTTAGAGTCAAGGTTGGTCTAAGAGTAACAACAAATGTTGAGTTAAGCATACAACCTTAACCTAAATCCACTAGCAGTTTCAGGTCCATTTCCATTTATAGCGCAGCGCACTGGAAGCCGACGATGCGGTTTTAAAGGAATTTCCTTGACGTATGCAGAGATCGATTAACCGATAAAAAAATTTTTTTTTTTATCCCTGCAGATGACCGCTCACTCGGAAATTACCTTTAAATGTCAAGCGTGTTTAAGCGGATTGAATTCCGGCTAAATCACATTATTGCCCGAAACATGAGATAAGGAGTAAGTTTGCCTACCCCTAGCCGGAACAGTCCTTCGGAGATACTGTATGTCCACGGACTTCCTCGAAGCTGCCTCCTCTCCTTGTTCGGGCCAGGCTTCTGCGTTCGTCGTCACCGGCCTTCTTGCCACTGCCGCTCCTCATCTCACTCATTCAAATTGTTTTGTTTTTTTATTACACACGACCTGGTTTTTCAAAAAATCCCCTCATCAGTACCTGTATAAGTGTTTCCCTCTGCCCCCCTTGTCTTTGTGTGTGATTGTTCTTTGTGGAGGTATTCGCATGGGTCGGTTGAGCATTTTATTGTTTTTATCCCAGGAACATTTACCCGTGTATGGTTTGGGGGTCCCAGTACGCATTAAGTCGCCCTGGGATCGTGTTTACGCATTGCTGCGACTACCTTATTGAGCTGATTAAAGCATATTCCTTCTTCACACTGCCTGTGCCTTTACTCCATCCATCCCCTCCGCCCACACTGTATCTACCACTATGGCTAGAGTTTATAAGCAGTCGATTCAATGTGTAAAATACCAATCATTTAAGTGATCAAAAATTATTTATGTAATATCCTAACAATAAAATCAGATTGTATTCCATGTTTAATCTGTGACGAGGCAAGCCAGAGCAATAGGGGGGGGGGGGGCTCTTGTAACAAAGGAATTATTCTTAATTGGGAAAGAGTCTGTCCTCTCCTCGACTTCCTCCTTCCTCCTCTCTCCGTAACCGTAAACCGTTAAGTGGTCGCGTGTGTGTCAATTCGTTAATACACTGTAGGTGAATGGCGGAGTTTGCTCCTCTCATCAATTTCCTCCTCTGGTGGATTGATCCTCAGGTGTATCTTATTGCGGAAAGAGTTTAGGGAAATCCCCATCACCCCCTTTGAAAGAGCCTGTTGTTTTTCTCTTAAAAACGACATGCTACTTAATTATAAAATGTTTAGTCAGAACTAGCTCAATTTATTTTTTACCTCTTTACACGATGTATATATGGGATTCCTCCTCTGTAAACGTTATTTTGCCTGAGTCCCTCATTTCATACATGCATTGTTTCCAACACGTTACCCACAACTGCGCCTCCTGTCCTCGATGGTGCGAGAAGACAGATGGAATTTAGCAAATCCCAATTGAGAGATTCTCCCTAGGCCTTTTCCTCAAATGGATTTCATTGACTCCATTGCGTGTGACCTAACTAATGTACGTACTGTACCGTACGAATGGACGGAGACAGATACATAGTCATTTTACATTTTAGTCATTTAGCAGAGACGCTCTATCCAGAGCGACTTACAGGAGAAATTAGGTTTAGTGCCTTGCTCAAGGGCACAACAACAGATTTTTCACCTAGTCGGCTCGGGGATTAGACCAGCGACCTTTTCGGTTACTGGCACAACGCTCTTAACCACTAAGGGCTACCTGCCGCCCCTCCGATTTCATCATGGGGTACAATGAGTGAGCCGTCCGATTTCAAATAAACCTATAATGAAGTCACCAACAAGCTTGAATTAATTCGCACACAAACCTTTTTGTATTGTCGAACGCACCAGTAATGTCATCATCATAAAGTCTCCAGTATTTTAGGTTTTTATGAAGCTTGTCACTTTCAACTGCTCTTTTTGCAGGACATTATTTGTGTCCATAAACGGGCATACTGTGGCGCCACACCCCCAAACACACCCGAAAAAGAAGGGGAAAAAAGAAAAAAAAAAAAAAAAAAAAAAAAAAAAAAGAAAGAAAGAAGAAAATAAAAAAAAAAAAAAAAAAGCGAAAAAAAAGGGAGAAGTGGCCAATCGGTGTCTGCTTCTTGCACCGCTGACACCCGGCCACAATCCCCCTGCTCGTGTCCCGCCCATTGACTCTCCGCCCCCTGTCTCTGCTGCTGATGGGGAGCTTCTCGAGGGCGTGCTTCGTGGCTGGTTCGCCACCATGTGCGCGATGCCTGGTTCACACGCCACCCGCTTGGGGTCTTTCACGCAGTCCTCCTCACGCCCATTGACGGTGGAGGGCAGCCAGGCGCCGTATCGTATCGTAGCTCTGTTTGCCGACGAGTGCCACATTGCTTACATTCTGCCCATCCATCTTCTTCACGCGCCCCCCCGACCTTCAGCTGTCAGTACACGTGTTCCACAGAGGGGCAACCACTGGGGTAGCCCTGTGCCTTGGCTATGTCCCGGCTGCCAGTAGACCCCCCGGGCCCAACGTGCCACCCGCCGAGGTTGGAACCCCCCTGTGGGATGCTGGCTCGGAACCAGCTCTGTCCCGGTGGGTTTCCATGGTACAGATGGTGTAGCCTTGTCTGCCCCGCGGTGCCTGACCAGGTTTCTGGACACTCTGCTTCTCAACCACCAGCTCCCAACCGCTTGAACTGCACCGACTTCGCTGCATGGCTCTGCTAACGGACACACACCCAGGGTTGAACACCATTTGTAAACAGATGATATCAATCAATCAATGTTTTATAAAGACCTTTATACATCAGTAGTTTATCACAAGTGCTTTACAGTAACCCAGGCCTAGACCCCAAACTGTGCAAGCGAAGCAGAAGTGAGAGCACAGTAGGCTTGGAAAAAACTCCTCCCATCAAGGAAGAAACCTGGAGAGGAACCTAGGCTCAGAGAGAGGGGTGGCCTATCCTCTTCTGGCTGTACCCGGGTTAGGCCTATATGTGTTGTACACATACAGCACTAATATATTTATTGGGGAAAAACCATATTGAAGATGTAGACATAGAGAGGTTTTTCTTTTCTAAAATCTCCCAACTCAAATGATTATTTACTCAAGTAATGTTTCCATGATTTATTCCCCACAAAAAGATGATTGACTAAGGCTTACATTCAATCCGTCGCGCTGAAGATCCGCCTTTATAGGGCGGTTGACAAAGCAATGTTCCCGCAGTTGCGAGACTGCATTCACCGGTACCGCTGAATATGTCGGCTCACTCAGAAATTATCTTTTAAACGTGAAGTACAACACATATAAAATCTTCTCTACTGATTGAATCAAGCCTTAAGTGTGCTAATTTGAGTACAAAGTATGATCTCATAATGTATACAAAGTATGCAAGGTGTCACTGAACAACACAAACCTTTCCTTTTTACTGAACTAAACTCCATCTTCCTCGCCTCTATAGAGGTTATTTGTATAGTCCACCTACCAGGGGCTTGGTCATTCAGAGAATAATTTAATTCCAAATTTCCCATCATTTTATTATGAAGTACTTTTCATTTTACTTGACCTAACTGAATTAAAGTAACCCTGATCACCATAAACCATCTGTACAGCGTTAATTTGACAGGACTGAGAGAAAGCAAACATACATATAGATAGTAACACAATAAATGCAGTACTGTATAGTTTACTGAACTATAGAAAAAACTAAAAATCTATGCCTTATAGATCCAAATGCGGTGCAACTGACTGGCTGTGAAAAGTTGCTAAAATATTTTTTACAGTGTTTCTCTGCTACCTTTCTCTCGTAATTAACCTACTTGTTCTGCCTCCAATGTTTTGACAGTGTTTTTCAGATAGTTTCTCACTTTTCACTTTCGGGGGGGATTTTTCAGGTCAACTCTGCTTCCTTGTGTGGCATCCATGACATCATACCCAATAGAATTTCTTCAAACCATATCCGCGTTTGCTTTAGAGATCACATTCACTTTTCATTTTAAAGTGCTGTACACAGAATCCCACATTCTTATAATCATGCTATTCCATATCGTAAGGCAAGACGAGAGGTTCCATTCTCATGGTAAGATACCTACCAGCAATGTTTCCCTCTAGTGATTTTTTGGGATACAGCATGTTTTATTTGTTCATTGGTCCATCAGGGTTGTGGTTAAATGAATCCATTTAAATTTAAATTCCAGTCAATTCAGAAACTAAACCAGATTAAATTACACATTTTCCTCATTGAAAAACATTTAAGAGAGATTGGAATGGAATTTCAGTGTAGTTTCCTGAATTGACTGGAATTTAAATGGAATTGACCTCAACCCTGACGTTCATAAACAAAAAGTATACTCTGCTGGATATCGCGCCGGGGCACTGAACGACGCTGTCGTACACGTCATCCAGAGAATCCCTAACATGCGTCATGGGTGACATGTCTGTTGAGTATCCAGGCCAAGGACAGATCTGGGACATTTCAGCTTCCAGGAATTGTGTACAGATCCGATGACATGGGGCCGTGCATTATCATGCTGAAACATTAGGTGATGAGCGGTGGATTAAATGGCACGACAATGGGCCTCAGGATCCTCGTCACAGTAATCTCTGTGCATTCAAATTGCCTTAGATAAAATGCAATTGTTTTGTTGTCTGAGGCTTATGCCCTGCCATGCCATAACCCCACGCCCAAACATGGGGTACTCTGTTTCACAGCGTTGACATCACAAACCGCTCACCAACCACCCTGTCTGCCATCTGCCCGTTACAGTTGGAAACTGGATTCATCCGTGAAGAGCAAACTTCTCCAGCATGCAAGTGGCCATCGAATGTGAGCATTTGCACCAATGAAGTCGGTTTACGACGCTGAACTGCAGTCACACCAAGGTCAAGACACCTGGTGAGGACGACATGTATGCAGATGAGCTTCCCTGAGACGGTTTTCTGACAGTTTGTGCAGAAATTATTTGGTTGTGCAAACCCCAGTTTCATCAGCTTTGTCTGGGTGGCTGGTCTCAGATGATCCCGCTGTGAAGAAACTGGATGTGGAGCCTCCTGTAGCTCAGTTGGATAGAGCAATGGCGCTTGCAACGCCAGGGTTGTGGGTTTTCGATTTCCCACGGGGGGCCAATATGAAAAAATTGTATGCACTCACTAACTGTAAATCGCTCTGAATAGAGCGTCTGCTAAATGACTAAAATGTCCTGGACTGGCGTGGTTACACGTGGTCTACGGTTGTGAGGCTGATTGGACGTACTGCAACGTCCTCTAAAACAACGTTGGAGCGGTTTAGGTAGAGACAATGAACCATTCTGTTCTCTGGCGAACAGCTCTGGTGGACGAGACCTATAGTGGCATTGTGTTATGGTGACCAAACTGCACATTTTAGAGTGCCTTTTTATTGTGCCCCAGCACAAGGTGGCACCTGTGTAAATGAATCATGCTGTTTAATATCAGCTTCTTGATATGCCCACAGCTGTCAGGTGGATGGATTTAATCTGGTTATCTAAGGAGAACAATGTGTGGCACAGAATTTGAGAGAATTAAGATTTTATCCGTATGGAAAATTTCTGGGATCTTTAATTTCAGCTCATGAAACATGGGATCCAACACTTTACATTGTTGCGTTTATATTTTTGTTCAGTGTATATTTATATAGTATTTAAAAATTCCTCACACATATAATTTATGATTTTATATGGGAATCAAAAGCTTTCCTGAATGTTTCACCATGTGCTGATGTGCTAATCAACACTGTCAACAGACCCCATTATGACATTCACAATGTAACGGAATCCTTGTCCATTGATGTACATTGCTGGTTCCATCTGACTGGCAACAGTCTATGTTCCACTCAGTTTCAATGATAGATCTCTCACAGAGATAGGTTAAGTTCTTATTTAGAAAGTGTTAATATTTATCGATCAATGGCTTATCGAGGAAGTAAACACAGTGAGTTTGACAACTCCAGAAGGAGAACTCTCCAGATGAAGAGGTGTCATCGAAAACTTGGAGGAAGGCAAAACATGGCTTTTAAACTCGAAACAGGGTGACCAGGACAAGTCCTTCAAGTTTTTTGTAAGGCATCATCAGTTTTTCAAAAAGTTTTTTTTCAAAATATCACTGTGTTTATTTAATGTGGTTTCATAGATATACCGTAGGCTTACATCCATAAAATCTTTAAGCTTAAAAGCTTTATATGATCACACTGTAGAAACTATTTGACTACTTCACTTTCTGCTATTTCATTTCACCATTGTGATCGCATGGCTCTCAGGAGAGGCTACACAATCCCAGGAAGGCCATCGTGCTTCATCAGTGACGCAAGAACTTCGGCAGATGCAGAGAAGCTGAGAGAGAGGCCTATGGAAGCAAAGCAAAGGAAGATAAGTTCTGCCAACGAGAATTACGTCCGGACTGCTCTCGTCGTGTGTTGGCAGCACCTTCGCGCCCCACTTTCATCCCCACTATGCAGTGCACACTCTGCCCCCGAAAGCTCCCGCTAAGGCCTTTGCCACGAAGGCTTGAACACATAGCTCTGGCCCCACTGAAGAACGTGGTGGGGGTGGACGGAGCACAAGTTCGACCCGGATCTCACTCTCTGGAGTCACATCCGAGGTAGAGAAGTCATTCAGCAGTAGTTAGCGTGGCATCCTGTCCCCAGACCCTTCCACTGGAGCTCCTCCAAAAGGGGTCAGAAGAGGAAGGGCAGGCGGGGATTCCAAGGCCCTGAAACTGTCCATTCGGACGCAGGGCTGTGCTGACATAACCAACGGACCCCATTGACCTGTTTGGAGGAGGTGAGGGCCATGGAGGCTCACCTGAAGAGGAGGCCTGGAAGGTAGGATGGACTTCAAATTTTATTGTAAAGTGGCAGTATTTTGCATTTCGGGATTATCCTTGGACTGATAACTTGCCAAACCTAGACAGTGGTTCCATGTCCTTAGGACACGGTCTATGACAGCATGATAAGAATAGATCATGAATACCAAGATCTCTCTATGTATTAGTCTATGTATATAGTTTCTAGATGTATTTCTTCTTATGATAGGCATTATTTTTTGGTCTACTCCAAAGGTGGTACCTGCGGTGAAGGCCGATGGGCAGGTAGAAGTTTGAGCCTCGGTCCTGTCTATGGGGGAAATAGCCACCAGCTTCTCTGGGAAGCCTGAGCTCAGTGGATATGACCACCCCTGAGGAGGCTACGTGACTACTTGGATGTCGGGACCTCCGGTCACGGGCCGCGTGACCCCACACCCAGGCCTACTCCCCCTCCTACCAAGCCCAGGAGCCAACTGGCTCGGCCTATTAATTTTCCTTAGTCCTGTCCAAATGCTGCCACCGCTTCAGGTCAGTCCCTCTCATGTTTACTCACGCCTAATGGGAATTTCGACGGGGGAGATGAAGCTCCAGTGAGGTAAAAAAAAGTATTGTGATCCCCTGCTGATTTTGTACTTTTTGCCCTAACTGACAAAGTAATGATCAGATCTATAATTGTTAATAGGTAGGTTTATTTGAACAGTGCGAGACAGAATAACTAACAAAACATCCAGCAAAAATCGCATGTCCAAAAATGTTATAAATTGATTTTCATTTTAATGATGGAAATAAATATTTTGACCCCCTACCTCAATCAGAAAGATTTCTGGCTCCCAGGTGTCTTTTATACTAGTAAACGAGCCTGAGTTTAGAAGCACACTATTAAAGTGAGCCGCTCCTAATCTCAGTTTTGGTTACCTTTCATAAAATACACCTGTCCACAGAAGCAATCAATCAATCAGATTCCAAACTCTCCACCATGGCCAAGACCAAAGAGCTCTCCAGGATGTCAGGGACAAGAATTGTAGACCTACACAAGGCTGGAATGGGCTACAAGACCATCGTCCTAAGGCAGCTGGTGAGAAGGTGACAACAGTTGGTGCGATTTATTCGCAAATGGAAAAACACAAAATAAACTGTCAATCTCCTCGAGGCCTGGGGATCCATGCAAGATCTCACCTCGTGGAGTTGCAATGATCATGAGAACGGTGAGGAATCAGCCCAGAACTACACGGTAGATCTTGTCAATGATCTCAAGGCAGCTGTGACATAGTCCCAAGAAAACAATTGTAACACACTACGCCGTGAAGGAACTGAAATCCTGCAGTGCCCGTAAGGTCCCCCCTGCTCAAGAAAGCACATATATAGGCCGTCTGAAGTTTGCCAATGAACATCTGAATGATTCAGAGGAGAACGGGGTGAAAGTGTTGTGGTCAGATGAGACCGAAATCGAGCTCTTTGGCATCAACTCACTCGCCGTGTTTGGAGGAGGAGGAATGCTGCCTATGACCCCAAGAACAACATCCCACCGTCAAACATGGAGGTGGAAACATTATGCTTTGGGGTGTTTTTTCTGCTAAGGGCACAGGACAAGCTTCACACCGCCTATCAAAGGGATGATGGACGGGGCTCATGTACCGTCAAATCTTGGGTGAGAACTTCCTCCCCTCAGCCAGGCATTGAATGGGGTCGTGGATGGGTATTGCCAGCTGACAATGACCCAAACACACGGCCAAGGCAACAAAGGAGTGGCTCAAGAAGAAGCACATTAAGGTGCTGGAGTGGCATAGCCAGTCTCCAGACCTTAATCCCAATACCAAAATCTGTGGAGGCAGCTGAAGGTTTGAGTTGCCAAACATCAGGCTCGAAACCATAATGACTTGGAGAAGATCTGAAAAGAGGAGTGTGACAAAATCCCTCCTGAGATGTGTGCCAAACCTGGTGGCCAACATACAAGAAACGTCTGACCTCTGTAAGTGCCAACCAATGGGGTTTTTGCCACCAAGTACTAATTTACTGTTTTTGCAGAGGGGTCAAATTACTTATTCCCTCATTAAACTGCAAATCAATTTATAACATTTTTTGACATGGCTTTTTCTGATTTTTTTGTTTGTTTATTCTGTCTCTCTCTGTTCAAATAAACCTACCATTAAAATTATAGGACTGATCATGTCTTTGTTCAGTGGGCAAACGTACAAATCAGCAGGGGATCAAAGACTTTTTCACCCTCACTGGTAGGTAGATTGATAGGAAGCCAGTAGAAAGGGAATGGAACACAAATAGCTTTTCATATGACTTTGTTTTCCCAGGCTAGGACCAAGGCTAGAGACATTTTTCCACATTTGCTTTGCTTGTTTCACATTGAGATAGTACTTTGCTGAAGGCTAACTGGGTGAGGACCAAAAAATTTGTTGCTAAATTTTGGATTATATGATGTCATAATGAAAACTAAGATGTTCTCGTTTAAAGATCTAAAAACAGAATATGGAAATTAAAAATACATACATCTAAATTATATATATTAAAGTGGGGAAAAAAAGTATTTAGTCACCACCAACGTGCAGTTCGCTCCACTTAAAAAGATGAGAGGCCTGTATTTTCATCATAGGTACAGTCCCTATGACAGAAAGTGATCGAAGACAAATCCAGAAAATTACTTGTAGAATTTTTAATGACATTTTATATTTTGCATATTAGGTGGAAAATAATATTTGGTACCTACAAACCAAAGCAAGATTTTCTGGCTCTCACAGACCTGTAACTTCTTCTTTAAGAGGCTCCTCTGTCCTCCACTAGTTACCTGTATTAATGGCACCTGTTTGAACCTTGGTAATCATTATAAAAGACCCCTGTCCCCAACCTCAAATCTTCCCGACTCCAAGAACTTCACGACTATGGCCCTAGTATCCACAGAAGCTGTCGAAAGGACACCAGAAAAACAAAATTGTACGATCGCTGCACCATGCTGGGAAGACTTGAATCTGCTAATATGGTATACAGCTTCGGTGTTGACGAAATCAACTGTGAGCAATGATTATTCAAATGGTAAGATAATACAAGACCACGTGGTCAACATCTCCGCTCGATCTTGTGCTCTCACGCAAGAATCTCACCTCTGTGGGGTCAAATGATCACAGACTGGTGAGCAATAAGTCCCATAACCACACGGGGGGACCTAGTGAATGATACTGCAGAAGCTTGGGACCAAAGTAAACAAAGCCTACCCCTCAGGAACACGACTACGAGCCGGCCAGGACGACTCAAATCACTGCAGTGGCCAGACTTGTCCCCGCTGCTCTAAGTCAGTACATGTCCAGGCCCATCTGAAGTGTTTTCTAGAAGTGCATTTTGGCATGATCCAGAAAGAGGATTGGTCAAATGTCACTCATATGAGGTCGATGAAACCAAAATATAAACTTTTTGGTAAAAACTCAACTCGTCCTGTTTGGGAAGGACAAAGGATGAGTTGCATCAAGAACACCGTACCTACTGTGAAGCATGGGGGTGGAACATCATGCGTTGGGCTTTTTTTTCTGCAAAGTGACTCAGACGACTGATCCTGTTAAGGACAGTAAATGAATGGGGTCCATTATCGGGATGATATTGGATGTGAAAACCTATCTCTCCTATCCATCTACAAGGGCATTGAAGAATGAAACGTTGCCTGGGATGGGGTTCGTTCAGGCATTACAATGATTCTCCAATCACACTGCCCGTATGCAACGAAGGAGTGGCTTCGTAAGAAGCATTTCAAGGTTCCTGGATGTATTGGCCTAGCCAGTCTCCAGATCTCATCCCCATAGAAAATCTTGAGGGAGTTGAAAGTCTGTGTTGTCCAGCGACAGCAACCAAAACATCCACTCTGCTCATAGAAGGAGATTGCATGGAGGATGGGCCAAAAAAACCAGCAACGTGTGTGAAAACCTTGTGAAGACTTAACAGAAACGTTTGACCTGTTGTCATTGCCACAAAGGGTAATACACAAAGTCTTGAGAAACGTTTGTTTATTGACCAAATACTTCTTTTCCAACTCATAATTTGCAAATAAATTAATAAAAAATCCTACAATGGTGATTTTCTGGATTTTTTTTTCTCATTTTGGTCTGTCATAGTTTGACGTGTACCTATGAATGAATTACAATGCCTCTCTACCCCTTTTTAAGTGGGAAGAACTTGCAAATTGGGCCTTCCTACATACTTTTTTCCCCCACTGTGTAGATATAAATATATATATCTATATCTCTAGATTATAGATATATTATATATATATATTATATATCTATTTATATATATATATATTATATATACAGTTCACAGACAGATAGATTTCCAACACTGTCAACCTCTAGCAAGAAGTTAGCCTGAGCCAAGGACCAAATAAACTGCACTTGCAGCCCCTGTCCAACCCAGAGCAGGCCCTGCTAAGACCTTCCTAGCTGCTCCGCTCTGGATGACTGGTGATTCATTCCTGTAGACGACTCAATGGAGCTTGGCAAAGGAAGCACAGTGTAGTGTCCTTTGTAAATGTAGATTTTGCTACAGGAGCGTAGAAAGCTACAGGGATCCTAATTGATTAATCATCAATCATAATGTTTTTCATGGAAATGTATGTGGAAATTGCTTATGTTTCTTTCTCTTGAATGCAGGAGAAGAAGATCGAGGGGCTTGCCCTAGCTCCGTGCGTTGGGCTCAGAACCACATGGACATCTGATCGCCTAAACCCATGATATCTGCTTTGCTATTACAAACTGAGGTCGCTGTATTCATTCATTCACTGCCCTATTTATTCATCTGCACAAATCTGCTACATTTGGAGAACAAGTCAGACAAATGATTGTGTCTGTTTCTGATGTTTAGCGGGTTGTAACTGCTCAAATTAATAGCTGGTCCTGTGTTTTATTATGATTCAGGTGAAGAACCTGCGCTCTGAAGTGTCCTCTGCTGCCATGGCACACTGGTGACATGTACGCCTACCTCCAGAGGGCCATGGACAGTGAGGTGGAGGGGGCGGCACGCTGCTGCTGCACAAGCCACGACTCCAACACCTTTATCCGGCAGTGCGCAAACTTTGCCTTGGTCACATGGTGCCAGCTGCACCCCTACCCGTTTCATGAAAGCCCTGCTGTCGTGGGAACTGAGGTAAAGAGGAGAGGGATTCATTAACAGTCCACTCCAAGGGTAGATCCTAACTTCCACAATTTCACTTTGTCCTCACATTGAAAGTTTGACTCGAGTGGTAGTTAGGATTCACGTCCAAACAGCCCTGATGTGACAAGTTGCAATAGATAATGATATGTAGTGAACCTTTCTGGTGCAAAATGGTCACTGCTTGCTTATTATACTACAAAGTATTATTAGGGCCAGAAATACCAGTATCACCTATTTTTTCGATGGCAAATATGAAAACTCAAGCAGATATCACTCTTTGGTCCTTTAAAAAAAAAATGATGTATGTAAAATATTGTTTGTGCTATAGCTTGGAAATAAAAATAAATAGACTCAGTGACAACATAAATGATTTTTGTTTTCACATTACACTGTTTTCCTAAAGAAGTTAAATCCGTTCGTGTTTTGGAATACTGGTATGTCCAGGCCCTAGTTAGCATGTGAATGTGTGTCATCCTCTACACAAGACGTTTGGTAACACTTTCTAGAAAGTATGATCCGGCAGGTGGCCGGCTCCAAGCCTCTTGGGGGCCCTAAGTTGGAGACCCCCCCCACCAAGCAGGCAAAAAAATATAACGGCTGAGAGACAAATTACGTTTTTAAGTTAATTTCCTTGCAATTCGACGCATTTTTGGGCCATGGGGCCGTATATATATTTTTTGCAGTTTTAAAGCTTATTTCCTGCTGTCTACCCATTTTGCCTGGGGTGGAGAAAAATGTTTGCCGTTTTAAAGCAAATTTCCTGGCAATTACTGCACATTTTGGCCTGACTCAATGCATGTAATGACATCTGAGTGAAAATGACTCAATATGGGCACCCTTGAGGTCAGGGCCCTGGCCACGTGCCCTGCGTGCCCGTTTTTCATTTTCTGTCCATGATTACTAACAAAGTTTAGATAACTGGCTGGACTAATTTACCGTCTAAAATTATTACTTGACATGGCTAATTGAGTAACTGGCCGTGACTGACACAACAAAGAAAAACTGCTAGTCTACTATTCTAAATCTCAGCAGTAAAATTGAGAACGCCGACTGCGTTCCTAAAAAAATACAGTAGATTAATAATTTGGTTCGGGGGCCCCCTAAGCGACCGCTTATGGTTGCTTATGCCTGCCTCAAGAGCTTTGTATACTTGCATCCGAGTAGTTTTTGAAAGTATGATCCGCCAAACTGTCCCCGAAAATTGTGGCACATTGTTGTACTTGACATCCATTTCATGTGATATTTACATCCTGCAAAAAAATTCCTAAAATAAAAAACATTTGTTTTGCAATTCCTATGATTGTTACAAATTCATGATTCGCTTAAGCTAGAATCCTGAATTGAAAAAATAACAAAGCGCACCCCGCCTCTGTTTCGTAAAAGCTCGAGGGATGGGCCTTGGAAATGTAACACCATCAATTTCCTAGACAGAGTTATGGATGCAAAGGACTGACCCTCCATGATATAAAAATTATAGTTGTAAACCATTATTTGAGGCGAAACAGTGTTTGTTATGAATCGAATGCACTCCTACCTGTAAAGTGCTCTGATAAGAGCGTCTGGCTTAATGACTAAAATGTTAAAAATGTTTACATGTACATTGTTTACAAACATTGGATTAAAACAAGCTTATATTTTGGTTCTGAACTAAGCCCATTTGCATTTCGAAGTTATGTTCTTCAAAGATCATTTTTTTTTTTTTGTTATATTCATAAATTTAAATGGATTTAGTTTTTTGTATTTATCCTTTATGCAAATCATTTAAATTTTTTTTTTTTTTTCCATTTTAAATATTTCCATATTTATTAATTTTTTTTATAGAATTATTCTTTTATGTTTTTATTATTTTTCTATAATATTATTTTTATATTTTCAATATATTATCTATGATTTTATTTTTAGTATTAAGTAATTTTTGATTTATTATTATTCAAGTTTTAGATCATAATATATTTTATTTCATTTTTTAGATTAATAATTTTTTTACTATTGTTATTTTAAACATTTTTAATATTATTTTTCATATGTTATTCTTTTATTTTTTTTATATAAATTTGTCAATGTCATATTTTTTATTATTTTAATTAATTATTCTTATTTATATATTTAGAAATTTTTTTTTTTTATCTACATTTTGATATTTACATTATTTTTTTTCATTTTTTTTCTTTATTTTTTTTTTAAGAATTTTTGTCATGCATATTTTTATAATTTTTTTTATTTCATTTGTATGTTATTATAAACATATTTTTTTTTTTTATAGGATATTTTTTACATTACACTTAATTTTACATTGTTTATGTTTGATAATGTTTAATAAAACGTTTATTAATTCACAATTATTTATCCCAATATTATTCATATTAACTTAATTCAATTAGGATTTTTGTAAAAATAACCTAAAACATAAATTGATATAATCATTACGAATTACAGTTTTCAGTTTTATATTACATTTTTTTTTTGTATTATCATGAAGTGTTGAGTTATATGGCATGTACCTGAAGGGCAGCTGATAACTTGGCAGTTGATTAAAAGTTTATTTGCATGCTAGAACACCAGACCATAGGCTATGACTAACTCTCATTTGGTCTGTGCCAGAAATTTGGGTAGTGCAGGGGATATATATTTGAGTGTCCTAGATTAATTTAGGGATAGGGAGTGTTGGTTGATGATGATATTATAATAAATATTTGCTTTTCGTATTCCATTGTTCAGACCATTTCTTTAATATTTATGTTTAATTTTCTGCTTATTTTTTATTATGTAGTTATTTATTAAGTTAATGATATTAATATAAAACATATATTATGATTTTTATACTCATCCCATTTGAAGTTTTAGATTTTTATCATGACATAATTAGTAAATAAATTAATAATTTATATTTCATTAAATGAATTATTGACAATGTGGATTGTGACATAACTACACCATATTAGGTAATATTTATAATAACCACATTTTTATTTTTTTTTTTTTATTTTTCTATTTTTTTTTTTTTGATTTTGAAATGTCAGAATATTTATGTTACGTTTTTTATTTTTTTAGCTTTTTATATAGGAGTATACCATTTAATTATTTTGTTAATTTATTGCACTTACATCACTATTCTGTTATATTAATAGCATGACTCTTACTTACTAATCTGAACTTGGGTCAAATACATTCAGATAGCATTTGTTATTTTTATTTTTAATATTTGGTATAATCTTTTTATCTTTATTATCAATTTTCTTTACCTATTATTAATACTTTCATATTTTATTTTAAGAGGATTCCAATGTATTTTTTTTGACAAACCTGTTGCAGTTCTGCCCACATATTTTCTATAGGATTAATAAAAAGTGTAATTTAAGTTTGCCACTCCATATTAATTTTATTTTTTATTTCATCATTGTAGAGTCAGATTTATGTGGATTATGGATTATGCTTTATTTAATTTTAACTATTGTTGCGTTATTTTAATTTAGCGTTGATAGTACAATTTTTATGTTTTCTTTTTTTTTTTTTTCCGTTTTATATTTTGACCATTATATTCCACATAATTTTTTTCTATTCAAATTGACTAATCATACTAAAATCATTGCTTTTAATTGTTGACTATTTATTAGATCCACACATAATTACCATTATCACAGTAGCATGTTGTTTTTAATTCTTTTTTTTTTTTGTTTTGTGATTTTTTTCATGTGCCATTTTTTCAATTTTCTTTTATTTATATATTTTCATTTTTTTTTTTTACACAAACCACGTTATTTTTTATTGTTTCAGACCAGTTGAATTTTTGACATATTTTTATTTTTTGTTAGTATTTGTTTTTGCAAACTGTAGTAGGTGGCTTTTTTATGACATTTTTGTAGTCTTTTAATTTTTTCTTTATTAATTTTATGGTTCACACATTCATGCATGCACATAGTACTCGTTTTTTTTAGTTTTTGTTTTTTTTTTTATTTTTTTTTTCCACAAGCTACACTAGTCCTATACCAATTTCCTGGAATTCCTACTCACTTTCATTCATCAAAGTACTGTCAGCTTCTAGAGAGAGAAGCGTGTCCTTCCTATTGGGTATTACAATCTTGCATCAGGAATTATGTTTTAATTTTATTTATGGTTTTTTAGTAATTTTTTTTAAATGTGTTAATTTTTACCATTAGTTTTGTATTTTGATCCCACGGATTATAATTTTTTTCAAAGTATTATTCAGTTATTTTATCTGATTTTATGTAACAGATACATTATTTTTTTATCCATAATGTTTTTCTTTGTTGGAGTCCATGTCAGATTAATGTTTTTTGTTTTTATAAATATATTTTTTCAACCTCCAATTTTTTTTTGTGGGTGTTGATGTATTATTTTTGGAGATTTTTTATTTTGTTTCATAATTTTCAATTTGTCCATTTTGACGGATGGTTCCAGTCAACTTAGTGTATGTAATTATATGGCAATGAGACATTTATTTTTTTTTCTTTTTTTATTCATATTTTGTATTAATTTATCTGTAAACATTTTTATGTGAATTACTTATGTTTTTTAGAAAGTTGTTGTCCTGACGTATTTATTTTTCTTAGCGTGTTGTCATCTGACATTTGTGGAGTGGTTGAAAAATTGGTTTTTATTATGATTCAACCTAATTTCATGTAAACTTCCTTGCAACTTCTATTTATATCAAATACTACCGTTTTTCAAAGTAATTCATTTATTTTTGATTTTTTTCTTTTTTTTAAAGTTTTTATTTAGTTTTTTTTTTTTATTCATATAAGAGTGATTATTTTAAACATTACATAGCATTTTTTTTTTATAATTTGTAAGTTACTTACTTTAGTCATTCAAGCTTTAAATAATCTTGTATTTGGCCATCATATAATACAAGCATTTTTTATGAATATTATATATTTTTTTACTGAGTTTTTTTCAATTAGATTTCAAGTATTATACAATTCATTCACTAATATTCATTTTTTCATTTTTTCTTTTTTCCCTATGTGTTTCATTTATGTATGTTCTCTTTCCCAAAACATCTCTTCCCTATGCCCCTTTTCCTTCTTCAACATTTATTCAGTTGAAGTTACACCATTTTAGTATACTTACCTCATTCTTTCTCCAGTTTTTCCTTTCCTAATATTCCTGCATTTACTATACTTAATGCTATACGTCACTTTTTTCTAATTTTTTCCATGTTATTTTATACATTACCATTTTTTCATCCACCTTCTTTTAATCATTTTTTATTTTAATATATTTTAATTATATTGTTATTTTGGTACTGTATACTGAGTGACCATTTTTGGGGATTATCTAATTTTTTATTATGTTATGTACATTTAATTTATTAGTCATTTTTGCATTATTTTTTATTAAAATTTTTCTTACTTTTAGTCATTTTTTTCAATTTTTTAACATATCTTAACATCTTGATGTTTTGAAACTTTATCCCACAGTTTTTATATAGTATTTTTTAGGATCATTTATTTATATGCAAATAGTCACTATTTATATTGCACTCATTAACAATGATTTTTTCACCCAGCGTGACATTTTATATTTTTTTATATTAATAGTCATTCAATATTTTTTTTTTTATTTTTGTTTTCTTTTTCATGATTAGTTTTTCGTATTGGAGATTTTGTATTGTTTTATATATTTTTTGTGTCATCTTTTAGTGTATCTCCAGATTTCACATTATTATATCGCACATATTTTATTGTTATCATTTTTCTATTTATTTTTTGGTTTTGTTTCATATATTTTCCATTTATTATAATGTTTATTTTATGTGTAAATAACTATTTATAGATTGTTCTTATTGAACATTTACAAAATGTAGGAATGGTAGGTAAACTTTTACAAACAGTTATTAAATGTTTATTAAGGCTTTAATATAAGTGTTCCTGAACATTTTGATCCATTTCGATGAGACTTCACAATACAACCCGTATCCTTTGTCTCCTAACTAATATATCTCTATGACCTGTCACTGCTGTTTCCTGTTTGTCCTTCCGCAGCCACCGTAACGCCTGCGGTTGAGTGCTGCACGCTCGACCTTGGAGAGACTTGGCTGAGTTCATGGGGGCGGCTCGTACTCCTGTTCAGGGGAAGAAAGAACTCCACTGACCGTTCTTGATTGCGTCAGTAACTGGCTGGGGACCCCTGCACAGGACGTCAGGTGGGAAGTTCATCCTGAATAGTTTGCTTGCTTAAACATAATGGCCGGCCTAAACTAAGCTGGGATTCATCCATGGCACGCTATAGCACTATACCACCGACAATGCAGCTTTTAAAAGGTTTTATTATACTGAGTCGACATCTGCAGCGTTAACCACGAATACCAATTGAACTTGCCTTTAAAGCCACATTGTCAGCTGTCTAGAGCATCTACCTAAAAGGGTGCCAAGGAGTTGAATTGTGGCCCTCAACTACCCATCTAAAGACAGAACTTCTTGAAGAACATGAAGTATCGGAGAGCGTATTCCAAAACAACCACAGTTGCTCTTGGAGGGTACTATTATTGAAAAACCAAAAGGAAACATTTATAACACAAATAGATGCTACTTGGCATAGACTATCCAATCCAGGCACTCTGTTGGTTTGAAAGTTAAAAGAGCCAGGCTTAGCCTAGGCCAAAGGCTTTGCCAAAGCTTTTTTTTAAAAACCTTTAAAACCCACCGAGTGCCTGGACTTTGACTTTTTTGGTCACGTTGCACCTATTTGTGGATATAATTTGTCCTTTTGCTTTTCATGTTAAGACAGAAAGTCTTTATGTCAAAGACCCCTTTCAAACATCAAAACAGATGCTAATACCTTTACAAATTGAACACAGTCAATCTTCAGACACACACCCAGACACCAACCAAACAAAACAATCACACAACTGTAGACAACACTTGGATGACCTGGGTGACCCAAACTGATTATCAACATAGTGGCCATTTGGGTTGTGTTTGTTAGGGCACGAAACTTTTAAAACATTTGCAATGGAAAAAATAGTCAGTACTGATTCAGTTTCCTTCCTTCCATTTGGTGCCTAATGAAGACAACCCTACTTGACACATGGTTGGCCTGAGCCAAGCGCTGTGCGATTCGCTAAGATTTTTATCATAACGAACGTTCTGACCAGTTGTTAGATAGTTGAGATGATTTGTAGATTCATGTAATGCAGTGCATTACTCAAACAAACCGACCCTCCTTAGCAAATTCTACTAAATGTCTTATTTGAATGGATAGTTTTTTCTCAGGTTGCCATTCAATTGGGTACTGTTTTTTTAATTCACAGACAGCAGGAAATTGTTTTGATTCTGTCGTAACTACGTTTACGAGATATAATTCTTTTTCACAGGAGCTCATGGTCTCAATATCGTGAAAAACATGGCCACCTATAGCGACTTTGCTAAAATGTGGGACAAATCGCTCCGAAGACAGAGCGGAATTCTTGAGGGAAGTCATCTCAAAGCTAAACCTCAAAGCAAGGTCGTCTCTCTGGATGATTGGAAGAAGTAATGACACATGGAGTTGATATGATTACAGAAATCCCAATCCCACTGGGCACAGACGTCAGTTCAAGTCTAAGTTTTTATTTACATTTGGGAAATCCAAAACCAAAATTGTGAAATCCCAAAAATGGACGACATTAACTTACTTTGTTACTTCTTGAAAATGTAATCAGGTTCACCGTCATCCATAGATTTTTTTGTTGTTGAAATGATGTGGAAACAACGTTATTCAACCAGTTTTGGCGCCACAGTGGGAATGAATTTATATACTGTACATGCTATCTGTCTGTCTTTTTCTATTTTTCAACGGAATATCTAAATTATCCCCAACTTGACTATATAATTTGTATCTAAATAGTTGCACATTTCCACTTTACTATTACACTGGGGGAAACAAAGTATTTAGTCCAGCACCAATTGGGCAAGTTCTCCACTTGAGAGATTGAGAGAGGCCCTGTAATTTTCATCATAGTACCGTCAACTTGACAGACAAAATGAAAAAAAAAATCAGAAAATCACATTGTAGGATTTTTAATGAATTTAGTTTTGCAACTGATATGGTGGAAAATAAGTATTTGGTCAATACAATAAGTTTCTCAATACGTTGTATATACACCTTTTTGTTGCATGACAACGGGTTCAAAGAACGTTTTCTGTAAGTAGTCACAAGGTTTTCACACATTGTTGCTGGTATTTGGCCCATTCCTCATGTAGATCTCCTCTAGATCAGTGATGTTTTGGGGCTGACGCTGGCAACACGGACTTCAACTCCCTCCAAACATTTTCCTATGGGGTTGGATCTGGAGACTGGCTTAGCCACTCCAGGACCGATTGAAATCTTCTTACGAAGCCACTCCTTCGTTGCCCAGGCCGGTGTGTTTTGGGATCATTGTCCTGCTTAAAGACCCATCCACGTTTCATCTTCAATGCCCTTTGCTGATGGACGGCAGGTTTTTCCACAAAATCCTCACGAGTACATGGCCCCCATCAATTCGTTCCTTTACGACGATCGTCGTCCTGGGTCCCTTTGCAGAAAACAGCCCCAAAGCAATGATGTTTCCACCCCCATGCGTCACAGTAGGTATGGTGTTTTTGATGCAACTCAACTTCTTTGTGCCTCCAAACAACGAAGAGTTGGTTTTTAACCAAAAAGGTTATATTTTGGTTTCATCTGACCAGATGACATTCTCCCGATCCTCTCTTGAGCAATCCATGAGCTGTAGCAACTTCGGGACGGGCCTGGACATGGCCCCCTACTGGGCTTAAGCAGGGGGACACGTCTGGCACTGCAGGATTTGGTCCCCTGGCGGCGTAGTGTGGTTACTGATGGTAGGCTGGTTACTGTTTGGTCGCAGCTCTTCTGCAGGTCATTCACTAGTGGGTTCTGGGATTTTACTACCGTTCTTGTGATCATTTTTGACCCCACGGGTGAGATCTTGCGTGGAGCCCCAGATCAGGGAGATTATCAGTGGTCTTGTATGTTTTCCATTTCCTATAATTGCTCCCACAGTTGATTTCTTCAAACAGCTGCTTCCTATTGCAGTTTCAGTCCTTCCCAGCCTGGTGCAGGTACTACAATTTTGTTTCTGGTGTCCTTTGACACTCTTTGGTCTTTGCCATAGTGTAGTTGGAGTGTGACTGTTGGGTTGTGGACATGTGTCTTTTATACTGATACAAGTTCAAACAGGTCATTAATACAGGTTTCATGGTGGAGACAGAG
Source organism: Coregonus suidteri (assembly GCA_036851935.1). Lineage (NCBI taxonomy): Eukaryota > Metazoa > Chordata > Actinopteri > Salmoniformes > Salmonidae > Coregonus > Coregonus suidteri. The sequence goes on from CM072244.1 coordinate 4,779,568, forward strand.
TAGCCTCTTAACGAGAAGTTTTACAGGTCTGTGAGAGCCATAAATCTTGCTTGTTTGTAGGTGGAACCAAATACTGTATTTTCACCTAATTTGCCAAATAAATTTCATTAAAAATCCTACAATGGTGATTTTCCTGGATTTGGTTTCCCTCAATTTGTCTTCATAGTTGAACGTGTACCTATGATAGTAAATTACAGGCGCATCTCTACATCTTTTTAGTGGATGAACTTGGCACAATTGGTGGCTGAATAAATACTTTTTCCCCCACTGTATTTCCCTCCAGTCCCCAAACTCCAATATTTTCAGACTTGCTCGTTCTAAGAATTTGACTCCTATCATCCAAACCCCAATGTAATAGGATCTTTAAGCTGCATTGAACTCCTTGTCCTAGTTCCTGATCCCTATAAGTCGAATTATCACCACATTCAAAGCACTAATACCTTGCTCAAAGCACATATCTGATCTCCCGCCCAACGTGTCTACTGAACTACTTACCTCTACACCATCCTCAAAACCAGCAGTCTTCTTTGGAGCCAGATTGGAGTCAGTGACCCCTGTATGGCAACCACTTGTGGTTTTTCCCATCCAATACTTATGGACTATGAGAACATTCTTTGGACAATAAAATGAGGTGAAGTGGAAGCTGCTACTGTCTCATTTTAAATCCTCCAGACAGTGTGAGGATTGAAACAACAATACCTTTATGGTTTAACTTGATGATTAGGGCAGATTACCGAACGTGCACGAAACAGGCACATTACATGCCCTGTGGGGCCCCGCCTCCAGGAATTTCATCATACATCCAAAGCTAAAAGTATATGGATGTATCATATAAGTATGGGGACATTTGACAATTCGTGAGCTCGTTTCAGTTCATAATTTGTGGCCATCTTTTATATCAATTTGTGCTCGTTTTGTAGCAATTCGTGAGGCATGTTTTTATCTTTGTGGCATGTTTTATATCATTTGTGAGCTGTTTCAGTAATTAATGGGCACGTTCTAGTTACAATGGGCACAATTTCATCAAATCTAATTGTGTCACCTCCCGGTGCTCTTTAACTTGTCAGTTAATGACCTTACTTGAATTGATCAAGGTTCCTTCAGACATAGAACTGTGATAAGTGCTTACCTTGAGTGAGACACATAGCAAGCTATAGAGGTTAGACAGGTACTCCAGTCATGTCTACTAAAACACCACTAGCTGGGCGGCCATACCATATTGCATAATGGGACTACCAAGAGTTAGTGAGAAAAAATTAAAAGAACTGGCAAGGGGGATACTTAGTCAGAGCACAAGTGAAAAGCGTAGTCACTGGTGGAGATAAAATAATGGTTTTGCTTCTTTCTTTCTGTTTGATTATCATTGGATTTGTGCTTTGTGCCCTTGTTTGATGGCCTAAATGATGCTCAGTAAAAGATTGTGTCCTCACAACACACCACCCAGAGTTTCTACCATTGGTTCTACATCCACAGCTTCTAATGGTGCATTTCACACAAGATTTACACCATAGTTTTTTATCCTCGCCCCGGCAGACCTGCCTCCTTCGGGAAGGGAAAGGGCCCCTGTTTCTTTTCACCTTCATTTACAAAAATGGCAAACTGTGAACTTTACAGCTTCTCACAAAGCCAGACTTAATGTGAAGTTGTTGATTCCTCGCCAAAGTCTTTGACTGACATTAACAAAAACCGTTAAAACCCCTGGCGTTGGTAATTAATAGGGAAAAAGGCCCACTAGGGGGGAGCCATATCCCAATTTATGACCCGGGATCCACAAATCTATCAGCTAGGATCTAAATTCCTACAAGGTCTCCAGTCTCACATCAGAATTTGACTTCATCCATTTTCTCAAACTTTAATTTTTAAAGTTGTTCCAAAAGTAACATTTAAAGTGTTTAAGGTTAAATTTTGGGGTTAAATCTGGATTTAAAGGGTTTGGGTTTAAATTAGGTATGAATCCGAAAATTTTAAAGGGACATTACTCCGAAAGGTTTTGGAAGGGTAAGGTTTTTATAGGCTTAAAAAAAGAAAATCAAAAAATACTTTCTATCGCTGGTTCACCATGAAACCCTTTTGGAAACAGAGGCAGATGCTTTTCCCCATCCACAATGTTTTTGCAAAACCAAACGTACTTTTAAATAACAGCGCTCCTGTTTCCCCTAGTGGCCATTTTCCCCGCATCTCCCAAAATTTTCCCGCCTAAAATTTCCCCCGAAAAACTGATTTTATCACGGTTTATCTGCCTGCACAACTCTGATTTCCCTTCCTTGCAGTCTGGCTCAGCCAGCGAATTTAGTAAATTTACATTTGAAAACATAGCTAATGCAATTTTAAAATTTTTGTGTTTCCTGAACTGAGTGAAAATTATTAAATCATTTTTTCTTCATTTTTTGATTAAATTTAGTTAAATGGGAAAGAAAGGAACCCGCTAACCCTGGGCCTTTACTGTAAGTCTAGACCTTTCCCATCAAAACCCCAACCCCCATCCTTGTCTACATGTCCTTTTAGAAGTATTCAAACCCCCTTATTTTTCCACATTTTTTGTGTTACTGCCTGAAAATTTAAAAAGGATTAATATATTTTTTCCTCACCCAGCTAAAAACAATACCCCAAAATGAAAGCGAAAACATGTTTTAAGAATGTTTTGCCACTTTTTTTGGGAAAATTAAATACAGAAATATCTCATTTACATAAGTATTCACCCTTGAGTCAATACTTTGTAGAACGCACCTTTGGCAGCGATTACAGCTGTGAGTCTTTCTGGTAAGTTCTCTAAAGCGCTTGTAACGCCAGGTAGTGGTTCGTCCCCGGGACCCCCCATACACAAAAAATTTATGCACGCATGACGTAAGTCCTTTGGAAAAAAGCGTCTGCTAATGGCATATTATATTATATTATATTGTTATATTAAAAGAGCTTTCCACCCGGGATTGTGCAACATTTGCCCTTATTCTTTTCATATTCTTCAGCTCTATACCAGGGCGTGTCAGAGAGGCCCCAAAATTGTCACAGCCACCCAAGTCATAGACTGTTGTCTCTGCTACCCCACAGCAGTCCCGGGGCGCCAAGTCTGGGGCCAAAAGGCTCCTTACAGCTCTACCCCTAAGCCATAATATTGCAGTTAACAGTTAATCAAATGGCTACCCGGACTATTTCATTGACCCCTTTTTTTATTCAGATTTATTCGTATTTTTTCACTGACTGTCTTGCACAGGCTCGTATACACTCACTGGACTCTAACCACACACTCACACATACTACACTGACACTCCAAAACACCCCACACACACACCACACACACACCCCACACACACCCCACAACACACACACACACACCACACACACACACCACCACACCATACACACTCACACTGACACTCCAAAACACACCTTCTCAACCAAATGTGAGGCAACTGTTGTGAAAAAGGTATCGAGATTGTCAGCTACCCTTCCTTGTCAAACATGATTTCCCATCAAGACCCAACTTTTGCAATTCGTTTTCTGTTTTCTGGTTGTAAACTTATCTACTGCTCATCTCTACAATGCCTATAAAGCTTTAAATATGGTTTTGTTGCTTTTAAAACAAACAATAATTAGGTCCCTTTTGTTAAAATTTTTGGGACGAAAAACAATAATTCTACATTGAAAATACATTTTTTTATTGAAAGCTTCAAAAAGACTGAAAGAGAAAGTTTTTATCTCAGCTGTCACAGATTCTCCCTTCCCCCTTTTTTTGTTTGTTTGGGGAATTTTTTGAAAACTGGAACTGTTATCAGAAAAACTGTGTAACCTAGCATTTATGTGGCTACGAATGCATTCCCTTATTGGGAATTTGGGTTTTCCCCCAAAACATGTCAAAAGGGATGGCAAAATGTTAATTATGTATCCTAATTTTTTTTTTATTACCTTTAAAAGGTATACTGTGCTACTTTCATAGGCCCGGTCCCTTATAGGGAAAAATTTACACAAAAGGTCGTTTTAAAAAACATGTCCACGTCGGGGAGATACTTATTTAGGCAATCACTAGCTCTAGGCTGCTCGCCGGGCCCTTCCTATTTTGGGTTTTGCACTCTGCTTTGGGCCTAACACAACTAAACCCAATAATGAATGTTTCACAAAGATCCAAAAGCTGAGGGGGATGTTTGGGGTTGGGGTGCGCGGGGTGTGGACCCTGTCGTGGAAATTCAACCAGAAAGTAAGAACTGTAATTTTTTTGGGGTATGATATTTGGCATTCATAATTTTCTACTCATCTTTATTCCATTCATTCAGTATTATCCCTTTCATTCTAGACCCACTTTAAAGTAAATTTTAAAAACTATCCCCCCCCCCCCAAAAAAAATCTACCCCAATCAGATTTTTACCAGCCAAATAAGGAACATGCTTTATGATTTTTTCAAAAACAAAAAATGTTTTACTATAAAAGAAATTTGGGGTATACTGTTTATTTCTTAAAACATTTCTGATCTTTCTTTTATCCAAAATATCACAGATGAACAAAATTTCTCTCTTTCCCTGTTTGTGAGACCTAACATCCTGAGGTTTTCACTCAAAAACCCCAATCTAGCGCATCTATTCCAAAAATTAGCTGGTTGATAAGCTGAATCAGGTTATTCAATGGGGTTTCGGGTCACCCCTCAAGCTGAACCTCGGCAAGCGGGGTCCTTTTCCTCCCGGAGAAGGGCTGCCCCTCCAGCTCGCCATCATGGTTAACCCAAATCCTTGTTCCTCGCATCATAAGTTTTAATGCACCCAAATTTTTAAGTCGCCGTTAGACGTCTGCTAAATGCTTAAAATTTATTAAATGAAGAGGGAAAAGGTCCAAAATAAGGGAGGGGATAAATAGGGAAAGTCGAAAACTCTTTTTGTTTCTTCGGGCCCAAAAGTACAAAAACCCGCCCGTAGAATTCCTTTTCCTGATAGGTCTTTTGCCCGAGAAGGGGACAGTGACGTAAATGAAAGAGCAAGCTCCTAAAAGTAAATTTAATGTATTGGCGTGGAAAAACAACTTGATCACAATTTACAGACAAAGTCATAGTATCTGAATTGGACTTACATTTTCATGGTTTCACCTTTTCATGCGGTCGAGTCTTCCATTGTTTTACAACGTTCTACAGAACCGCAGCCACATTGATGTCCAAAAAAAAACGGGCTAATGACGTTGAACGGGAGCTATGACTGTTTCGCAAAAATTTTACACTATAGTGGCTTCGAAATATATACTTTGCTAAAGTAGGCAAATATTTAGTGGGAAACAACTGCCATTATCATCATGTCATCGACTTACACTTTAGAAAGATGGCAATGTTGTCATTAGCTGCCAAGTTTGTAAATAATTCCTAAAATGCAAACTTAGCTAGCTAAAGTTTTGGTGGTCTCCATCGATCTTAGCTAGCTACTAACGTTAAACTGCAACTAAAGTCAATCTGGCAACATCAAATGAAGACACAAGGTTTTGCTACTAAAAAGTTACCTTGTTTAGAAATGGGCATCGTGTTTTCAAGCTACAGTAATGTCTTTAGACCAAATCCTTCATCAGCGCATATTGAGGATTATTGAGTAAATTTTCCCAGCTGGCCATCAGTCCTAAAACGAACGTTCAAAAAAATATTGTGACGAAACATGCAACCCATGTACAGCGAGGGAAAAATTTATTTGATCCCCTGCTGATTTTGTACATTTGCCCACTGACAAAGACATGATCAGCCCCATAATTTTAATGGAAAGGTTTATTTGAACAGTGAGAACAGAATAACACAACAAAATCCAGAAAAACGCATGTCAAAATGTTATAAATTGATTTGCATTTTAATGAGGTTAAATAAGTTAGTTACACCCCTCTTAATCAGAAAGATTTCCTGCTCCAGGTGTCTTTTATACAGGTAACTAGAGCTGAGATTAGGAGCACACTCTTAAAGGGAGTGCTTCTAATCTCAGTTTGTTACCTGTTCAAAAGGAACCCCTGTCCACAAGAAGCATCAGATCAATCAGATTACCACAACTCTCCACCATAGCCAACGACCGAAAAGGAAGAGCTTACGTACCCAAGGATGTCAGGGACAAGATTGTAAACACACACAGGGAGCTGGAGGGACAAAGAACAAAAAAATGGGCTACAAGAGCCATCGCAACAGGCAGACTTGGTGCAGAAAGGTGACAACACACACAGGAAGTTGTGCGATTCATTCGCAAAAAACCATGGGAGAACCACAAACAAAAGGACATGTCAATCTGCCGGCGTCGGCCAGGGAATTGGGCGTCTATTCAGCAGTGCAAGATTTGCACGCTCAGTGAGGTTTTGCAAATGATCAGTTAGAACAGTGAGGAAAATAAGCCCGAGCACTAACAACGGGAGGAATCTTGTCAATGAGCCTCAAAGAAGCTGGACATAGTCACCAAGAAAACAATTGGTAACACCTACGCCGTGAAAGGACTGAAATCCTGCAGCGCCCGCAGGTCCCCCTGCTCAAGAAGCACATATACAGGCCATCTGAAGTATGCCTATGACATCTGAATGATTCAGAGGAAACTGGGAGGAGTCTGGGAACCCAGAACCAATTGTGCATGCATGCTTTGGGCCCGCTACTAGATTTGTTCTTGGGGCTGAACAAACCCGGGGCTCAAGCATTTCGTATTTTTCTGTTTCAATTCATACTTTTGTAGAATTTCCCCCCACCACCACTGTACTTTAGTTTTTGCCCTTTAAATAACCATCTGTCTTATGACCATACCCAAACACACATATCATACTAAATTGAATTTCAGATTTACTTACAGAATAATTAAAATGCTCTGAGACCAGGTTGGTCGACATAGTCATACTGTGTGTGTGTGTTTTGTGTGTGTGTGTGTGTGTGTTTTGTGTGTGTGTGTGTGTGTGTGCTATTTCCAAAATTCTTTAGACTTGACAGAGCAGCCTGATATCAACCGAGTAGGGTCACTTCTGGGCTTTAGTGTTTCTTTTAATATTTTGCTTTTTAGAGTCAAGTTGTCTAGAGTAACACAATGTTGAGTTAAGCATACAACCTAACGCTAAATCACAGCAGTTCAGTCCGTTCCATTTATAGCGGGAGCGCACTGGAAAGCCAAAATGCGGTTTTTAAAGGAATTTTCCTTTTACGTATGCAGAGATCGAATTAACGATAAATTCTGCAGATGACCGCTCAATCGGAAAATTACCTTTTAAAAGTCAAGTGTGTTTAAGGGGGATTGAATCCCCGGCCTAAATCCACATTTGGCCCGAAACATGAGATAAGGAGTAAGTTTGCCTAACCCCTAGCCGGAACAGTCCTTCGGAGATACTGTATGTCATGACTTCCTCCGAAGCTGCCTCCTCTCCTTGTTCGGGCAGGCTTCTGCGTTCGTCGTCACCGGCCTTCTTGCCACTGCCGCTCCTCATCTCATCATTCAATTGTTTTGTCACTGTTTATTACACACCACCTGGGTTCATAGCCCCTCCATCAGTACCTGTATAATTGTTCCCTCTGCCCCCCTTGTTCTTTGTGTGTGAATTGTTCTTTTGTGAAGGTAGTCTCATGCTCGGTTGAGCATTTTTATTGTTTTTATCCCCCAGGAACATTTACCCTTGTTATGTTTGGTTCCCAGTGACGCATGTTAAGTCGCCTGGGCTCTGTGTTTACGCAATTGCTGCGGACTACTTATTGAGGCTGATTAAGCATATTCCTTCTTCACACTCTGTGCCTTACTCCATCCATCCCCTCGCCCACAAACTGTATCTACCACTATGCCTAGAGTTAAGCATTCGGATTCATGTGTAAATACCAACATTTAAGTGATCCAACATTTATGTAAATATCCTACATAAAATTAGATTGTAGCCATGTTTAATCTGTGACAGCAAGCCGAGCAAGGGCCGCTTGTAACAAAGGAATATTCTTAATTGGAAAAAGTCTGTCACTATCCTCGACTTCTCCTGCCTCCTCTCAATCGGGGACCGTTTAAAACCGTTACGAGTGGTCGCGTGTTGGGTCAATTCTTTAATACACATGTAGGTGAATGGAGGAGTTTGCTCCTCTCATCAATTCCCTCCTCGGTGGATGATCCTCAGGTGTATCTGATCGCGGAAGAGTTTTAGAAATCCACATCACCCCTTTGAAAGAGAGCTGTTGTTTTTCTCTTAAAAATTAAAACGACATGCTACTTAATTATAAAATGTTTAAGCAGAACTAGCTCAATTTATTTTTACCTCTTTCCACAATGTATTATAGGATTACTCCTCTGTAAACGTAATTTGCCTGAGTCCCTCATTTCATACGGGCATGTTTCCACGTTAACCACAACTCGCCTCCTCTCCTCGATGGGGGAGAAGACAGAGGAGAGGACGTGAGGAATTTAGCAAATCCCAATTGAGATTCTCCCTAGGCCTTTTCTCAAATGGATTTCATTGACTCCTTGCGTGTGTTGTGACTTAACCTAATGTACGTACTGTACGTACTGAATGGACGGGAGACTATACATAGTCATTTACGTTTAAGTCATTTAGCAGGACGAAAAAAAAATACCAGAGCGACTTACAGGAGCAATTAGGGGTTTTTTAAGTGCCTTGCTCAAGGGCACTAACAACAGATTTTCCCACCTGGACTCCGGGGAGAACCAGATTTCGTTTACACCACACCGCTCTTAACCACTAAGTACCTGCCGCCCCTCCATCCTGATTTCATCATGGGGGACAATGAGTGAGCATTCCGATTTCAAATAAAACCTTAATGAAGTCACCAACAAAGCTTAATTTAATTCACACAAACCTTTTTATTGTCGAATGAACCAGTGTATGTCATCATCATAAAGTCTCCGAGTATTTAGAAGCTGTCACTTTCAACTGCTCTTTTTGCAGACATGTTTGTCCATAAACGGGCATACTGTGGCGCCACACCCCCAACACACCGCCAGAGAGTGGCCAATCGGTGTCTGCTTATTGCACCGCTTACACCCGTCCCACAATCCCCTGCTCGTGGTCCCCGCCCACTTGACTCCGCCCCCTGTCTCTGCCTGACTGATGAGCTTCTCGAGGGCGTGCTTCGTGGCTGGGTCGCCACATGTGCGCGATGCCGTTCACCGCCACCCGCTTGGGGTCTTTCACGCAGTCCTCCTCATGCCCATTGACGGTGGAGGGCAGCCAGGCCGTATCGTAGCCGCTCTGTTGCCACGAGTGCCACATTGCTACATTCTGCCCATCAATCTTCTTCACGCGGCCCACCCGGACCTTCAGCTGCAGTACCACGTGTCCACAGAGGGCAAACCACTGGGGTAGCCCTGTGCCTTGGCTATGTCCCCGGCTGCAGTAGACCCCCGGGCCCCAACGTGCCCCCGCCGAGGGGTTGGAACCCCCCTGTGATGATGGCTCGGGCTCTGTCACGGTGGGTTCCATGGTACATGGTGTAGCCTTGTCTGCCCCGTGCGGTGCCTGGGACCAGGTTTCAGGACACTCTGCTTCCTCAACCACAGGCCTCCCAACCGCTGTGAACTGCACCGACTCGCTGGCATGGCTCTGCTAAACGGACACACAGTTGACACCATTTGTAAAACAGATGATATCAATCAATCAAATGTATTTATAAAGGACCTTTATACATCAGTAGTTATCACAATGAGTGCTTTACAGTAACCCAGCCTAGACCCCAAAGTGCAAGCGAAGCAGAAAGTGAGAGCACAGAGCTTGGAAAAAAACTCCCATCAAGGAAGAAAAACCTGGAGAGGAACCCCAGCTCAGAGAGAGAGGGGTGGCCTATCCTCTTCTGGCTGTACCGGGTTAGGCTATATGTGTTGTACACATTACAGCAAATAATATATTATTGGGGAAAAAAACATATTGAAGATGTAGACATAGAGAGGTTTTCTTTTCTAAAAATCTCCCAACTCAAATGATTATTTACTCAAGTATGGTTTTTCCATGATTATTCCCCCCCAAAAAGATGATTGACTAAGGCTTATTCAATCCGTAGCGCTGAAGATCCGCTTTATAGGGCGGTTGACAAAGGCAATGTTCCCGCAGTTCCGCGAGACTGCATTCACGGTAAACGCTGAATATGTCGGCTCAATCAGAAATTATCTTTAAACGTGAAGTACAACACATATATTCTCTACTGATTGAATCAAGCCTTAAGTTGTGCTCATTTGAGTACAAAGTATGATTATCATAATGTATACAAAGTATACAAGGGTGTCACTGAACAACACAAACCTTTTCCTTTTTACTGAACAAAACTCCATCTTCTCCCTCTATAGAGAGTTATTTGTATAGTCACCACCAGGGCTGGGGTCATTTCAGGGAATAATTTAATTCAAATCTCCCATCATTTATTATGAAGACTTTTCATTTTGACTGAAACTAACTGAATGAAAGTCAACCCTGATCACCATACCAGCTGTACAGCGTTAATTTGAAGGACTGAGAGAAAGCAAAACATCCATATAGATAGTAACAACAATAAATGCAAGTACTGTATAGTTACTACTATAGTAAACTAAAATCTATGCCTTATAGATCCAAAAGTTGTAACATATTTTTTTTTCACTTTCGATTTTTCAGGTCAACTCTGCTTCCTTGTGTGGCATCCATGGACATCATACCCAATAGAATTCTTCAAACAATATCCCGTTTGCTTTAGAGATCACATTCACTTTCATTTTAAAGTGCTGTACACAGAATCCCACATTCTTGTAATCATGCTATTCCATATCGTAAGGTAAGACGATAGGTCCATTCTCATGGTAAGACATACCAGGCAATGTTTTCCCTCTAGTGATTTTTTGGGGATACAGCATGTATTATTTGTTCATTGGTCATCAGGGTTGTGGTTAATTCCATTTAAATTCCAGTCAATTCAGAAACTAAACCAGATTAAATTACACATTTTCCTAATTGAAAAACATTTAAGAGAATTGGAATTGGAATTTCAGTGTAGTTCCTGAATTGACTGGAATTTAAATGGAATTGACCTCAACCCTGACGTTCATAAACAAAAAGTATACTCTGCTGGATATTGCCGGGAACTGGAACACGCTGTCGTACACGTCAATCCAGAGAATCCCTAACATGCTCAATGGGTGACATGTCTGTTGAGTATCCAGGCCAAGGAAGATCTGGGACATTTTCAGCTTCCAGGAATTGTGTACAGATCCGATGACATGGGGCCGTGCATTATCATGCTGAAACATGAGGTGATGGCGGTGGATGAATGGCACGACAATGGGCCTCAGGATCTCGTCACAGTATCTCTGTGCATTCAAATTGCCTTAGATAAAATGCAATTGTGTTTGTTGTCTGAGGCTTATGCCTGCCCATGCCATAACCCCACCCCACCATGGGGTACTCTGTTCACAGCGTTGACATCAGTAAACCGCTCGCTGTCTGCCATCTGCCCGGTACAGTTGAAACTGGGATTCATCCGTGAAGAGCAAACTTCTCCAGCGTGCAAGTGGCCATCGAAGGTGAGCATTTGCCCAATGAAGTCGGTTACGACGCTGAACTGCAGTCAGGTCAAGACCATGGTGAGGACGACAAGTATGCAGATGAGCTTCCCTGAGACGGTTTCTGACAGTTTGTGCAGAAATTCTTTGGTTGTGCAAACCCACAGTTTCATCAGCTGTCTGGGTGGCTGGTCTCAGATTATCCCGCTGGTGAAGAAACTGGATGTGGAGCCTCCTGTAGCTCAGTTGGTAGAGCATGGCGCTTGCAACGCCAGGGTTGTGGGTTTCGATTCCCACGGGTGGCCAATATGAAAAATGTATGTACTCACTAACTGTAAATTGCTCTGGATAAGAGCGTCTGCTAAATGACTCAAATGTCCTGGACTGGCGTGGTTACACGTGGTCTGCGGGTTGTGAGGCTGATTGGACGTACTGCCAAAGTCTCTAAAACAACGTTGGAGGAGGTTTATGGTAGAGAAATGAACATTCTGTTCTCTGGCAACAGCTCTGGTGGAGAGACCTCTGTGGCATTGTGTTGTGTGACAAAACTGCACATTTAGAGTGGCCTTTTATTGTCCCCAGCACAAGGTGGTTTGCACCTGTGTAATGATCATGCTGTTTAATCAGCTTCTTGATATGCCACAGCTGTCAGGTGGATGGATTATCTTGGTTATCTAAGGAGAAATGTGTGCACAGAATTTGAGAGAATTAAGATTTTATGCGTATGGAAATTTCTGGGATCTTTAATTTCAGCTCATGAAACATGGGACCAACACTTTACATGTTGCGTTTATATTTTTGTTCAGTGTATATTTATATAGTATTTAAAAATTCATCATATTTATTATGATTTTATATGGGAATCAAAAAGCTTTCATGAATGTTCACCATGTGCTGATGTGCTAATCAACACTGTCAACAGACTCCATTATGACATCACAATGTAACGGAACCCTTGCCATTATGTCATTGCTGGTTCCATCTGACTGGCAACATTCTATTTCCACTCAGTTCATGATAGATCTCTCACAGAGATAGGTTAAGTTCTTATTTAGAGAGTGTTAATATTTATCATCAATGGCTTATCGAGGAAGAAAAACAAGTGAGATTGACAAACTCCAGAAGGAGAACTCTAAGATGAAGAGTGTCATCGAAAACTTGAGGAAGCAAAACATGGCTTTAAACCAACAGGGTGACCAGGACAAGTCTTCAAGTTTTGTAAGGCTCATCAGTTTTTCTAAAGTTTTTCTAAAATATCACTGTGTTTATTTTGTGGTTTCATAGATATACAGTAGGCTTACATCCATAAAATCTTTAGCTTAAAAGCTTTATATGACACACTGTAGAAACTATTTTGACTACTTCACTTCTGCTATTCATTTCACCATTGTGATCCAGGGCTATCAGGAGAGCTACACAATCCCAGAAGGCCATCGTGGCTTCATCAGTGACGCCAGACTTCGGCAGATGCAGAGAGCTGAGAGAGAGGCCATGGAAGCAAAGCAAAGGAAGATAAGTGCTGTCCACGAGAATTACGTCCGGACTGCTCTCGTCGGTGTTGGCAGCACCTTCGCGCACCACTTCATCCCCACTATGCAGTGCACTCTGCCCCCGAAAGCTCCGCTAAGGCCTTTGCCACGAAGGCTTGAACACATAGCTCTGGCCCCACTGAAGAACGTGGTGGGGGTGGACGGAGCCCAAGTTCGACCCGGATCTCACTCTCTGGAGTCCATCCAGGTAAAGAAGTCATTCAGCAGTAGTAGCGTGCATCCTGTCCCCGACCCTTCCACTGGAGCTCCCTCCAAAAGGGGCAAGAAGAGGAAGGGCAGGCGGGGAGTCAAGGCCCTGAAAGTCCATTCGGACCAGGGCTGTGCTGACAACAACGGACCCATTGACCTGTTGGAGGAGGTGAGGGCCATGGAGGCTCACCTGAAGGAGGAGGCCTGGAAGGTAGGATGGACTTCGAATTTATTGTAAATGTGCAGATTTGCAGTTCGGGATTATACTTGGACTGATAAATTGCCAAACTAGACAGTGGTTCCATGTCTTAGGACACTGTCTATGACAGCATGATAGAATAGATCATAGAAATACAAGATCTCTCTATGTATTAGTTTATGTATATAGTTCTATATGTATTTCTATGATAGGAGCATTATTTTTTGGTCTACTCCAAAGGTGGTACATGCGGTGAAGGCCATGGGCAGGAGAAGTTTGAGCCCGGTCATGTCTATGGGGGAAATAGCCACCAGCTCTCTGGGAAGCCTGAGCTCAGTGGATATGAACACCCCTGAGGAGCTCCGTGACTACTTGAATGTCGGGACCCCGGTCACGCCGCGTGACCCCACACCCAGGCCTACTCCCCCTCCTACCAAGCCCAGGAGCCAACTGGCTCGGCCTATAAGGTTCCTTAGTCTGCCAAAGGCTGCCACCGGCTCAGGTCAGTCCCTCTCATGTACTCACACTAATGGGAATTCGACGGGGAGATGAAGCTACAGTGAGGGAAAAAAGTATTTGATCCCCTGCTGATTTTGTACGTTTGCCCACTGACAAAGAAATGATCAGTCTATAATTTTAATGGTAGGTTTATTTGAACAGTGAGAGACAGAATAACAACAACAAAATCCAGAAAAACGCATGTCAAAAATGTTATAAATTGATTTCATTTTAATGAGGGAAATAAATATTTGACCCCCTCTCAATCAGAAAGATTTCTGGCTCCCAGGTGTCTTTTATACAGGTAACGAGCTGAGATTAGGAGCACACTCTTAAAGGGAGTGCTCCTAATCTCAGTTTGTTACCTGTATAAAAGAAACCTGTCCACAGAAGCAATCAATCAATCAGATTCCAAACTCTCCACCATGGCCAAGATCAAAGAGCTCTCCAAGGATGTCAGGGACAAGATTGTAGACCTACACAAGGCTGGAATGGGCTACAAGACCATCGCCAAGCAGCTTGGTGAGAAGGTGACAACAGTTGGTGCGATTATTCGCAAATGGAAAAAACACAAAATAACTGTCAATCTCCCTCGGCCTGGGGCTCCATGCAAGATCTCACCTCGTGGAGTTGCAATGATCATGAGAACGGTGAGGAATCAGCCCAGAACTACACGGGAGGATCTTGTCAATGATCTCAAGGCAGCTGGGACCATAGTCACCAAGAAAACAATTGGTAACACACTACGCCGTGAAGGACTGAAATCCTGCAGTGCCCGTAAGGTCCCCCTGCTGAAGAAAGCACATATATAGGCCCGTCTGAAGTTTGCCAATGAAACATGAATGATTCAATGATTCAGAGGAGAACTGGGTGAAAGTGTTGTGGTCAGATGAGACCGAAATCGAGCTCTTTGGCATCAACTCAACTCGCTGTGTTTGGAGGAGGAGGAATGCTGCCTATGACCCCAAGAACACCATCCCCACCGTCAAACATGGAGGTGGAAACATTATGCTTTGGGGGTGTTTTTCTGCTAAGGAGACAGCACAACTTCACCGCATCAAAGGGATGATGGACGGGGCCATGTACCGTCAAATCTTGGGTGAGAACTTCCTCCCCTCAGCCAGGGCATTGAAAATGGGTCGTGGATGGGTATTCCAGCATGACAATGACCCAAAACACACGGCCAAGGCAACAAAGGAGTGGCTCAAGAAGAAGCACATTAAGGTGCTGGAGTGGCCTAGCCAGTCTCCAGACCTTAATCCCATACAAAATCTGTGGAGGCAGCTGAAGGTTTCAGTTGCCAAACGTCAGGCTCGAAACCATAATGACTTGGAGAAGATCTGAAAAGAGGAGTGGGACAAAATCCCTCCTGAGATGTGTGCAAACCTGGTGGCCAACTACAAGAAACGTCTGACCTCTGTAATTGCCAACAAGGGTTTTGCCACCAAGTACTAAGTACTGTTTTGCAGAGGGGTCAAATACTTATTTCCCTCATTAAAATGCAAATCAATTTATAACATTTTTGACATGCGTTTTTCTGGATTTTTTTGTTGTTATTCTGTCTCTCTCTGTTCAAATAAACCTACCATTCAAATTATAGACTGATCATGTCTTTGTCAGTGGGCAAACGTACAAAATCAGCAGGGGATCAAATACTTTTTCCCTCACTGTAGGTAGATTGATAGGAAGACAGTAGAAAGGGAAGGGACACAAATAGCTTTTCATATGACTTTTTTTCCCAGCTTAGCCCAAGGCTAAGACAATTTTTCCACATTTGCTTTGCTTGTTTCACATTGAGATAGTCCTTGCTGAAGGCTAACTGGGTGAGCACCAAAAAAATGTGTGCTAAATTTAGAATTATATGATGTCATAATGAACTAAGATGTTCTAGTTTTAAAAGCTAAAAAAAATATAAGATATATGGAAATTATAATAAATACATAAATATATATATATATATATAATATATATATATATATATATATATACAGTTCACAGACAGATAGATGTCCACTGTCAACCTATAGACAAGAAGTTAGCCAGTGAGCCAAAGGACCAAATAAAGACCAGCTTGCAGCCCCTGTCCAACCCAGAGCAGGCCCTGACTAAGACCTTCCAGCTGCTCCGCTCTGATGACTGGTGAGCATTCACTGTAGACAAGACCAATGGAGCTTGGCTAAAGGAAGCACAGTGTAGTGTCCTTGTAAATGTAGATTTTAGCTACAGAGCGTAGAAACTACAGGGAGTCCTAATTGATGAACATCATCATAATGTTTTTCAATGGAAAATGTTGTGGAAATTGCTTATGTTTCTTTCTCTGAATTGCAGGGAGAAAGAAGATCGAGGGCTTGACCTCTCTCCGTGCGTTGGCTCAGAACCACATGGACATGCTGATGCCTAAACTCCATGATATCTGCCTTGCTATTATAAATGAGGTAGCTGTATTCATTCACTGCCCTATTTATTCATCTGCACAAATCTGCTACATTTGGAGAACAAGTCAAGACAAATGATTGTGTCATGTTTCTGATGTTAGCGGGTTGTACTGCTCAACATTAATAGCTGGTCCTGTGTGTTATTATGATTCAGGTGAAGAACCTGCGCTCTGCAGTGTCCTCTGCTGCCATGGCCACACTGGGTGACATGTACGCCTACCTCCAGAGGGCCATGGACAGTGAGGTGGAGGGGACGGCACGCGTGCTGCTGCACAAAGCCAGCGACTCCAACACCTTCATCCGGCAGGGCGCAAACTTTGCCCTGGGTCACATGGTGCAGAGCTGCACCCCTACCCGTGTCATGAAAGCCCTGCTGGTCGGTGGGCTGAGGTAAAGAGGGAGAGGGATCAATTAACAGTCACTCACTAAGGGGTAGATCCTAACTTCCACAAATGTTCACTTTGTCTCACATTGAAAGTTTGACTCGAGTGGTAGGTAGGATTCACTCCAAACATCCTTGATGTGACAATGCAATAGATCATTGATATGTATTGAACTTTCTGGTGCAAAATGGTCACTGCTTGCTTATGTATACTACACATTAGTATTAGGGCCAGGACAATACCAGTATCACAATATTTTTTCGATGGCAAAAATGAAAACATAAAGCAGATCTCACTCTTTGGTCCTTTAAAAAGAAAAATGATGTATGTAAAATATTGTGTGCAATAGCTTGGAAATAAAAATAAATGTGACTCAGGATGACAACATAATGATATTTGTTTTCAACATTACAACTGTTTTCCTAAAGAAGTTAAATCCGCTTCGTGTTTTTGGATACTGGTATGTCCCGGCCCTAGATAGCAGTGAATGTGTGTCATCTCTACACAAGAACGTTTGGTAACACTTTCTATGAAAGTGATGATCCAGAGCAGGGCCGGCTCTAGCCTCTTAGGGGCCCTAAGTTGGGAGACCCCCCCACCAAGCAGGCAAAAAAATTATAACGGCTGAGAGAAAAATTACGTTTTTAAGTTAATTTCCTGCAATTCGACACATTTTGCCATGGGGCGTATATATATTTTTGCAGTTTTAAAGCTTATTTCCTGCTATTCTACCCATTTTGCCATGGGGTGGAGAAAAATGTTTGCCGTTTTAAAGCAAATGTCCTGCAATTCTGCACATTTTGCCATGACTCATGCCATGTTAATGACATCTGAGTGAAAATGACTCAATATGGGCACCCTTGAGGTCAGGGCCCCTGGCCACGTGCCCTGCGTGCCCGTTCAATTTTCGTCCATGATTACTACAAGTTTAGATAACTGGCTAGACTAATTTACCAATCTAAAAATTATTAGCTGACATGGCTAATTGAGTAACTGTCAGTGACTGACAAAACAAGAGAAAAACTGCTATTCTACTATTCTAAATCTCAGCAGTATATTGAGACGCCGACTGAGTTCCTAAAAAAATACAGTATATATAATAATTTGGGTCGGGGGCCCCCTAAGCGACCGCTTATGTCGCTTATGCCCTGCTCAAGAGCTTTTGTATAATTTCATCCAGTAGTTTTGAAAGTGGTCCCCGAAAATTGTGCACAATTGTGTACTATGACATCCATTTCATATGATATGTTACGTCCTGCAAAAAAAATCATAAAATAAAAAACAATTTGTTTTGCAATTCCTATGATATGTTACAAATTCTGAATCGCTTAAAGCTAGAATCCTTAATTGAAAAAATAACAAAGCGACACCCCGCCTCTGTTTCGGTAAATAGCTGAGGGATGGGCCTTGAGAAATGTAACCACCATCAAATTCATAGACAGAGTTATGGATGCAAGGACTGACCATCCATGATATCAAAATTATAGTTGTAACCATTATTTGAGGCTAAACAGTGTTTGTTTATGAAAATGAATGCACTCACTAACTGTAAGTCGCTCTGGATAAGAGCGTCTGCTTAATGACTAAAATGTAAAATGTTTACATGTACATTGTTTACAAACATTGGATTAAAACAAGCTTATATTTTGGGTTCTGAACTAAGCCCATGATGCATTTCAAAGTTATGTTCTTCAAGAATCAATGGGTATATATAATTAATTCAAAAGTCCAAAAATGGATGTAGCAACTAAGGATTCAAGCTTGAATAAATCATATATAAACACTTTTTATAAAGAGTTTACTTACCATTTATTGATAATTGTTCCTACATTTGTAAATGTCAATAAGCGATCTCTAAATAGTCATTTACGCATTAATAAACTCTATTTTAAAATGATCTATTAATGATTTATACGATAATTAATCAAGTGTTTGATCATAGTATGTTCAAAATCTGTAAATTATTAATAATGTACTACTAATGGACTTATAAACCAGTTATAAAGGAGATATTGTCAACACATAAGATTATTTATAAGCCATTTGTTAATGGTTGATTAATGGTTTGACTCAACATTTATATACATATTTACAAATATATTTATATACAGTATGTCATGAATGGTATATTTATTATTGTTTATGAGTGCATTTGTAAATGTGAGTACATGCACTTACTAATACCTCAGTTGATGATTAATGTAGCTCCTTATAAACCATTTACTAATTATCAATAAACTATTTCGCAGCCTCTAATTTAGTGTGCACTATGTATACTTTATAAACATTTATAAATGACTTGTTACTCCCCAAAAGCTGGCCACATTAGTAGACAGTACCTGATGCTCCAGCAATAGCTAAAAATAACCTAAAACATGCAATGATAATAGAAGTACAAAATACAAGTATAAGAAAAATAATTACATTAAAAACAGAGCATCTCCAGAATCTATTTTATTGCATGAACTTCTTGCTTCACAACTGCAGCCATTAACAAAGGCCTGATAAATCACAAGTGATCATCAACTTCGGCAACTTGCACTTGAACAAAAAGCATATTTGCAGTGCTATATCGCCATTTAACAGGCTATGACTTCTCTCTCCGTCTCTGACCATGCCTAGAGTATTGCATTGTAATGTTTGTTAATGTCTTGTAACTGAAGATTATGCCTTGTATGTGATTCCATAATTGTATTAAATATCTGCTTTTCGTATTCTACTCTCAGACCAATTCTTGCTAGTCAACGTCAACTCAATGCTTAATGCTTGCATATTATAATTATCTTTATGGAGTCAGATTAACATTTTTAATAGGCTAATATACACAGTATATATGTAAATACTTATATATCAGACTGGTGACCCCGACGTGATTTATCTTACAGATACTTTGGACTAAATTTGAGTTTATTCTATTAGATTAACTGATATATAACGAACACATGGCCTACGTGATGGCGAATATGCAAGCAATCTATATTTTTGAGTTATGGCAATCGACTCTAAAAAGTTTCGTTAATTTTAATTATATTATCTATACAATAGGCCATCATTGATTTTGGCCCAATAGGTCTAGCATATTACCTCTTTCAAGGAGCTTTCCATTTTGATAGGTTTATTTTACATAAAACTTTTTAGGCCTACCTACAGAAAAATAAAAAAACAACTACGGATCCCTGCCCAGCCTGGCATTAGTTGCCCAAATGGTGTTTAGCATCCCCAGTGGCTCTGCAGGAGCTGAGAGGGTATTCTTCGCGGCTGGCCTGCTCTCCAGGCACCATCACATGAACCTGAAGCCACAGACTCTGGCCAAACTCATGTTTCTGAATTCAAAAGCATTTTTCGTTTAATTTGTATTTTATTCTAAGTAAGTCAAACAGCCTATGTGTGCAATTTAAAGACTATAATGATTTAATACAACAAAATGTTGTTTAAATGCTGAGCACTTAATGTCCATGCCAGCATAGTGTGTTGCTCTCGCAAATACTTCACAATTTTTTTTATTTGTAGGCTATCGACTTGAAATAATTGAAATTATACATCCTAAATAATCCTTCTTAGGCTACCTGTCTGACTCCTGACCTATTTAGAGTGTTTATATGCTGTTTAATACGACATGTAGCCTATTTGAAATGATGAGCGCTTCTTACAGTCACCTTTTCCTGTTGTTTATTAAAATACTTTTAATACAAATCATATGGTTTGGTTTCAACACTTGTGGTATATAACCTACCACAAAACCAAATGGTAGGTTATATACCACGACTTCCAGCCAATCAGCATTCAGGGCTCGAACCACCCAGTTTATAATTTCAATTAAAAAATCTGAGTTGTTGACCAATAGTATACTGTAAAAGTGAACTTCCAATCAGATATCAGACCTTTTGCATGTCTAAAGCAGAAGACAATGCTACCTGTGATGCTGCAAGGACCATGAACTGCTGGTCTGAAGATTGTCTACAGTGACTACAGTGCTGGCCATCCAGATCGTTTTGAACACTTCTGTCTGATCCAGAATCAGATGTGTTCAAGGGAGGATTATATAGGGCCCATAAGTAACTCTTTACACTGTATGCAAGAATTTCCTCTGTGTTGTCTTAGGAATGCTGCATTATCTCACCAACCCCCTCTTGTCACCCCTCTGGGTAGCAGAGGTTTTATATTTTATATTTTATATTTAACCTTTATTTAACTAGGCAAGTCAGTTAAGAACCATTTTTTATTTACAATGACGGCCTGTAGGTCTGATATATGATTGGAAGTTCATTTTTGCAGTATCCTATTGGTCAACAACTCAGATTATTTTATTCTAACAACTCGGCGGCTTATAAAAGAGTCTTAGATTCATTGTCTCTCTCTTTTTCTTTGTTCCTGACCTGCGCTGGTGAGATCCACTCTCTCTCTTTCTCTCTCCACAACAGGGACTCTTGGGGCATGACCTTTCAGGCTATGACTTCTCTCTCTCTCTCTCCCCCTCTCTGATCATGCTTAAATTATTGCATTGTAATGTTTGTTAATGCCTTATAACTTAAGTTTATGCCTTGTATATGATTTCATAATGTTAAATATCAGCCTTTCCACTCTCAGACCAATTCTTGCTAGTCAATGTCAACTCATTGCCTAATTCTTGCTTGCATATTTTAAGTATCTTTATAGAGTCAGATAAACATTTAATATATAAATACTTATACAGTTGAAGTCGGAAGTTTACATACACCTTAGCCAAATACATTTAAACTCAGTTTTTCAATTCCTGACATTTAATCCTAGCAAAACTTCCCTGTCTTAGGTCAGTTAGGATCACCACTTTATTTTAAGAATGTGAAATGTCAGAATAATAGTAGAGAGAATGATTTATTTCAGCTTTTATTTCTTTCATCACATTCCCAGTGGGTCAGACATTTACATACACTCAATTAGTATTTGGTAGCATTGCCTTTAAATTGTTTAACTTGGGTCAAACGTTTCGGGTAGCCTTCCACAAGCTTCCCACAATAAGTTGGGTGAATTTTGACCCATTCCTCCTGACAGAGCTGGTGTAACTGAGTCATGTTTGTAGGCCTCCTTGCTCGCACACACCTTTTCAGTTCTGCCCACACATTTTCTATAGGATTGAGGTCAGGGCTTTGTGATGGCCACTCCAATACCCTGACTTTGTTGTCCTTAAGCCATTTTGCCACATCTTTGGAAGTATGCTTGGGGTCATTGTCCATTTGGAAGACCCATTTGTGACCAAGCTTTAACTTCCTGACTGATGTCTTGAGATGTTGCTTCAATATATCCACATAATTTTCCTTCCTCATGATGCCATCTATTTTGTGAAGTGCACCAGTCCCTCCTGCAACAAATTACCCCCATAGCATGACGCTGCCACCCCCGTGCTTCACGGTTGGGATGATGTTCTTCGGCTTGCAAGCCACCCCCTTTTTCTCCCAAACATAATGATGGTCATTATGGCCAAACAGTTCTATTTTTGTTTCATCAGACCAGAGGACATTTCTCCAAAAAGTACAATCTTTGTCCCCATGTGCAGTTGCAAACTGTAGTCTGGCTTTTTTTATGGCGGTTTTGGAGCAGTGGCTTCTTCCTTGCTGAGCGGCCTTTCAGATTATGTCGATATAGGACTCGTTTTACTGTGGATATAGATAATTTTGTACCTGTTTCCTCCAGCATCTTCACAAAGTCCTTTGCTGTTGTTCTGGGATTGATTTGCACTTTTCGCACCAAAGTACATTCATCTCTAGGAGAGAGAAAGCGTCTCCTTCCTGAGTGGTATGACAGCTGCGTGGTCCCATGGTGTTTATACTTGCATACTATTGTTTGTACAGATGAACGTGGTACCTTCAGGCGTTTGGAAATTGCTCCCAAGGATGAACCAGACTTGTGGAGTTCTACAATTGTTTTTCTGAGGTCTTGGCTGATTTCTTTTGATTTTCCAATGATGCCAAGCAAAGAGGCACTGAGTTTAAAGGTAGGCCTTGAAATAAATCCACAGGTACACCTCCAATCGACTCAAATGATGTCAATTAGCCTATCAGAAGCTTCTAAAGCCATGACATAATTTTCTGGAATTTTCCAAGTTGTTTAAAGGCACAGTCAACTTAGTGTATGTAAACTTCTGACCGACTGGAATTGTGATACAGTGAATTATAAGTGAAATAATCTGTCTGTAAACAATTGTTGGAAAAATTACTTGTGTCATGCACAAAGTAGATGTCCTAACCGACTTGCCAAAACTATAGTTTGTTAACAAGACATTTGTGGAGTGGTTGAAAAATTAGTTTGAATGACTCCAACCTAAATGTATGTAAACTTCCAACTTCAACTGTATATCAAATACTACCACACGTCAAAGTAAATCAATTTAATATACACCATCACAATGTTTTTTAATTTTTTTTATTTAAGGCAGGTCTACATTTTTATAAAAAAAAATGTCTTTCAAAATAACAGAATAGCATATTTTGAGTTTAATTATGTTACTGGGCTTAGTTAGCCAAAGCTCGACTTCAAGTTCAATCTGCCATCAAGTCGAAACGGTCCTATGCCAATATGTTTCCACTGTGGTGACGGAAAAGGGATATGGCTTGAAAACGTTATCTCAATCCAGGGATGGAAGGTGTCGCTGTATTCCTAATTGTCCCATTATCCAAGCCTCGAAATCAAGAAGATTGAAATAAAATACTGCTAGTTTTTAATTAACTGCCTTTTTCATCAGCATGCTAGGTTACTAGCATGCTAAAGTAGCTTATTAGATTCCACAACACTTCTGGCAGCAACTCACCCCAATGCTAGACGTCACATTTTAATGGAATCCATTTTGTCTTATACTTCCTTGTGTTGTGTACTTCTTCTTTTACTATTCCATGATTTAGGTTATTTTTAGCCATTGGTGGAGAGGTACTGTCTACTGATGTGACCAGCTTATGGGGAATAACAAGTCATTTATAAACATTTATTTACATTTACATTTTAGTCATTTAGCAGACGCTCTTATCCAGAGCGATTTACAGTTAGTGAGTGCATACATTTTCATACTTTATAAAGTATATATAGTGAACACTTTAGATTAGGGGGTATTAGTGAGATACTGAGGTATTAGTAAGTGCATGTACTCACATTTATAAATGCACTCATTAACAATGAATAAATACACCCTTCATGACATTTAAATATTTGTATATAAATGGTAAGTCAAACCATTAATCAACCATTAACAAATGCCTTATAAATAATCTTATGAGTTGACAATAACTCCTTTATAACTGGTTTATAGTACATTAGTAGTACATTAGTAATCATTTACAAATTGTGTACATGCTATAATCAAACACCTTATTAATGACCTTATAAATCATTAATAAATCATTTAAAATAATGTTTATAAATGTGTAAATAACTATTTATAGATTTCTTATTGACATTTACAAATGTAGGAATAACGATTAATAAATGGTAGGTAAACTTTACAAACAGTTTATAAATGGTTTATTAAGGGACTTTATATATAAGTGTTCCTGAACATTTTGATCCATCGATGAGACTTCATCAATACAAACCATTATCATTTGTCTCCTAACTCATATATCTCTATGACCTGTCACTGATGTTCTCTGTTTGTCCTTCCTCAGCCACCGTAACGCTGCGGTGAGGTGCTGCACTGCTCAGCACCTGGAGAGACTGGCTGAGGTCATGGGGGCGGCTCGTCTCCTGTCAGGGAAGAAAGAACTCACTGACCGTTTCTTGATTGCCGTCAGTAAACTGGCTGTGGACCCTGCACAGGAAGTCAGGTGGGAAGTTCATCCTGTATAGTTGCTTGCTTAAACATAATGGCCGGCCTAAACTAAGGCTGGGATTCAATCCATGGGACGCTATAGCACTAGACCACCGACAATGCAGCTTTTAAAGGTTATTATACTTGAGTCGACATCTGCAGCGTTTACCACGATTACGAATTGAAATTGCCTTTAAAAGCCACATTGTCAGCTGTCTAGAGCATCTACGCTAAAGGGTGCCATGGATTGAATTGTGGCCTCAACTAAACCCATCTAAAGACAGAACGTCTTGAAGAACATGAAGTAGCGGAAGCGCTATTCCAAAACAACCACAGGTGCTCTTGGAGGGGAATAGTAATTGAAAACCAAAAGGAAAAATTATAAACACAAATAGATGCTACTTGGCATAGAATAATCCAAGTCCAGGCACTCATGTGGGTTTGAAAGTTAAAAAGCCAAAGGCTTAGCCTAAGCCAAAGGCTTTTGCCAAAAGCTTTTTACCTTTTTTTGTCACGTTGCACCTATTTGTGGATATAATTTTTCCTTTTGCTTTTCATTTAAAGACAGAAAGTCTTTATGTCAACCCCTTTCAAACATCAAACAGATCCTAATACACTTTACAAATTGAACACAGTCAATCTTCAGACACAACAACCAGACACCAACCAGACAAAACAATCACACAACTGTAGACAACACTTGGATGACCTGGGTGACCCCAAACTGATTATCAACATAGTTGCCATTTGGGTTGTGTTTGTTAGGGCACAAAACTTTTAAAAACATTTAGCAATGGAAAAAATAGTCAGTACCTGATTCAGTTTCCTTCCTTCCATTTGGTGCCTAATGAAGACAACCCTACTTGAACACAATGGTTGGCCTGAGCCAAGCGCTGTGCAGATTCGCTAAGATTTTTATAATAACGAACGGTTAATGACCAGTTGTTAGATAGTTGAGATGATTTGTAGATCAGGTAATGCAGTGCATTACTCAAACCGACCCTCTTGCAAATTCTACCTAATGTCTTATTTTGATGGGATAGTTTTTCTCAGGTTGCCATCAATTGTGTATAGTTTTTAATCACAGACAGCAGAAATTGTTTGATCTGTCGCACGTTTAAGATGATATAAATATATTTGTCCACAGGCATCATGGTCGCAATATCTTGAAAAACATGGCCACCTATAGCGACTTTGCTAAAATGTGGGACAAATTCGCTCCGAAGAAAGAGCGAGAATCCTTGAGGGAAGTCATCTCAAAGCTTAACCTCAAAGCAAGGTACGTTCTCTCTGGATGAGTGGAAGAAGTATGACAAATGAGTTGATATGATTACAGAAATCCAATCCCACTGGGCACAGACGTCAGTTCAATGTCTAGTTTTGATTTACATTTGGGAAATCAACCAAAATGTGAAATCAACCAAAAATGGACGACATTAACTTACGTTGATTACTTCTTGAAAATGTAATCAGGTTCACCGTCATCACATAGATTTTTTTGTTGTTGAAATGATGTGGAAACAACGTTGATTCAACCAGTTTTGGCCCAGTGGGATGAATTTAAAATACTGTAACATTCTATCTTTCTGTCTTTTCTATTTTTCAACAGGAATATCTAAATAATCCCCAACTTGACTATATATTTGTATCTAAATATTTGCACATTTCCCAACTTTACTATTACACTGGGGGAAAGTATTTAGTCAGCCACCAATTGTGCAAGTTCTCCCCCTTAAAAAGATGAGAGAGGCCTGTAATTTTCATCATAGGTACACGTCAACTATGACAGACAAATTGAGAAGAAAAAAATTCCAGAAAATCACATTGTAGGATTTTTAATGAATTTATTTGCAAATTATGGTGGAAAAATAAGTATTTGGTCACCTACAAACAAGCAAGATTCTGGCTCTCACATACCTGTAACTTCTTCTTTAAGAGGCTCCTCTGTCCTCCACTTGTTACCTGTATTAATGGCACCTGTTTGAACTTGTTATCAGTATAAAAGACACCTGTCCACAACCTCAAACAGTCACACTCCAAACTCCACTATGGCCAAGACAAAATGAGAAAACAAATCCAGAAAATCACATTGTAGGATTTTTAATGAATTTATTTGCAAATTATGGTGGAAAATAAGTATTTGGTCAATAACAAAAGTTTCTCAATACTTTCTTATATACCCTTTGTTGGCAATGACACGGGTCAAACGTTTTCTGTAAGTCTTCACAAGGTTTTTACACACTGTTGCTGGTATTTTGGCCCATTCCTCATGCAGATCTCCTCTAGAGCAGTGATGTTTTGGGGCTGTCGCTGGGCAACACGGACTTTCAACTCCCTCCAAAGATTTTCTATTGGGTTGAGATCTGGAGACTGGCTAGGCCACTCCAGGACCTTGAAATGCTTCTTCTTACGAAGCCACTCCTTCGTTGCCCGGGCGGTGTGTTTTGGGATCATTGTCATGCTGAAAGACCCAGCCACGTTTCATCTTCAATGCCCTTGCTGATGGAAGGAGGTTTTCACTCAAAATCTCACGATACATGGCCCCATTCATTCTTTCCTTTACACGGATCAGTCGTCCTGGTCCCTTTGCAGAAAAACAGCCCCAAAGCATGATGTTTCCACCCCATGCTTCACAGTAGGTATGGTGTTCTTTGGATGCAACTCAGCATTCTTTGTCCTCCAAACACGACGAGTTGAGTTTTTTACCAAAAAGTTCTATTTTGGTTTCATCTGACCATATGACATTCTCCCAATCCTCTTCTGGATCATCCAAATGCGCTCTAGCAAACTTCAGACGGGCCTGGACATGTACTGGCTTAAGCAGGGGGACACGTCTTGCACTGCAGGATTTGAGTCCCTGGCGGCGTAGTGTGTTACTGATGGTAGGCTTTGTTACTTTGGTCCCAGCTCTCTGCAGGTCATTCACTAGGTGTGGTTCTGGGATTTTTACTCACCGTTCTTGTGATCATTTTGACCCCACGGGGTGAGATCTTGCGTGGAGCCCCAGATCGAGGGAGATTATCAGTGGTCTTGTATGTCTTCCATTTCCTAATAATTGCTCCCACAGTTGATTTCTTCAAACCAAGCTGCTTACCTATTGCAGATTCAGTCTTCCCAGCCTGGTGCAGGTCTACAATTTTGTTTCTGGTGTCCTTTGACAGCTCTTTGATCTTGGCCATAGTGGAGTTTGGAGTGTGACTGTTTGAGGTTGTGGACAGGTGTCTTTTATACTGATAACAAGTTCAAACAGGTGCCATTAATACAGGTAACAAGTGGAGGACAGAGGAGCCTCTTAAAGAAGAAGTTACAGGTCTGTGAGAGCCAGAAATCTTGCTTGTTTGTAGGTGACCAAATACTTATTTTCCACCATAATTTGCAAATAAATTCATTAAAAATCCTACAATGTGATTTTCTGGAATTTTTTTCTTCTCAATTTGTCTGTCATAGTTGACGTGTACCTATGATGAAAATTACAGGCCTCTCTCATCTTTTTAAGTGGGAGAACTTGCACAATTGTGGCTGACTAAATACTTTTTTCCCCCACTGTATCCCCTCCAGTCCCCAAACTCCAATATTTTCAGAACTCGCTCGTTCTAAGAAATTTGACCCTATCATCCAAACCCCAATGTAAATGGATCTTTAAGCTGCATTGACTCCTTGTCCAAGTCCTGAATCCACTATAAGGCGATATCAACCACATTCAAAGCACTAAATGACCTTGCCTCAAAGCGCATATCTGATCTACCAGCCCAACAGTGGTCTACTGAAACTACTGACCTCTACACCATCCTCAAAACCAGCAGTCTTCTTTTGGAGCCAGATTGGTCAGTGCTCCTGTATGGCACCAACATTGTGGGATTTTCATCCAATACTTATGGACTATGAGAACATTCTTTGGACAATAAAATGAGGTGAAATGGAAGCTGGCTACTGTCTCAGTTTTATCCTCCAAGACAGTGTGAGGATGTGTAACAACAATACCTATGGTTTAACTTGATGATTAGGGCCAGATTTACCGAACGGGCACGCAGGGCACATGCCCTGTGGGCCCCGACCTCCAGGGAATATCATCATAACATCCAAAGCTAAAAGTATAGTGGATGTATATAAAAGTATGGGGACATTTTACAATTCGTGAGCTCGTTTCATAATTTGTGGCCATCTTTTATATCAATTTGTGCTCGTTTTGTAGAAATTCGTGAGCATGTTTTATATTTGGTGGGCATGTTTTTATATATCAATTTGTGAGCTTGTTTCAGTAATTAATGGGCACGTTTCTATATTACATGGGTACAATTTCAAATAAAATCTAATTTGTGTCACCTCCCGGGCTCTGTAACTTGCTCAGAATGGATTACTTGAATTGATCAAGTTCCTTCAGACATAGAAATGTGATAAAGTGCTTACCTTGAGTGAGAAACACAGTAGCAAGCTTATAGAGGTAGACAGGACTCCAGTCATGTCATACTGAAAAAACACCACTAGCTGGCGGACATACCATTTGCATAGATGGGACTACCCAAGAATTTAGGTGAGAACATTTAAAGAAAGGGAAAGGGGGATAGCTAGTCAGAGCACAAGTGGAAAAGCGTAGTCACTGGTGGAGATAAAAAATTATGTTTGCTTCTTTCTTTCTGTTTGATTATCATTGGATTTGGGCTTTGTTGCCCTTGTTTACAGTGACCTAAATGATGCTCAAGTAAAAGATGGTGCCTCACAAACACGACCACCCCAGAGTTCTACTACCAGCTTCTAATGGTGCATTGGTTTCTACATCCAGCTTCTAATGGTGCATTTCCATACAAGATTTACACCGTAGTGTTTTTTATCCATCGCTCCGGCAGACCTGCTCTCACTTCGGGCCAAGGCAAGGCCCTGTGTTCTTTTCACCTGTCATTTACATAACAATGGCTAACTGTGAACTTTAAACACCTTCTCACAAAGCAACAGACTTGAATGATGCAGAGGTTGTTGATTCCCTCGCCATAAGTCTTTAGAGCTGACATTAACATAAAACACAGTTGACACCCCTGGCGTGGTGGTAATTATATATGGAATATCACCACTAGAGGGAGCCATATCCCCAATTTATATGATCCTGGATCCACAAATCTATCAGCTAGGATCTAACTTCCTACAAGGTCTCACAGTCTCACATCAGAATTAGACATTCATCCATGTTTCTCAAACTTCAAATTTCAAAGTTGTTCCAAACGTAACATTTCAAAGTGTTTAAGGTTAAGTTTAGGCGTTAACTCTGGATTATAAGGTTAGGGTTAAGTTTAGGTATGAACTCCGAAATGTTAAGGTTAGGCATTAACTCCGAATGGTTAAGGTAAGGGTAAGGTTTGGGATAGGCTTAAAACAAGAATATCAAAAACTACTTTCTATCGCTGGATTCAACCATGAAACCTTTGGAATCAGAGGCAGATGCTTATCCCCATCCACAATGTTCTAGCAAAACCGAAACTTACTTAAAGGTAACAGCGCTCACTGTTGCCCCTAGTGGCCGGTTTCCACGTCATCTCCCAACATCTCAGCCATAGATTGACGTCGAATACTGACTTGTATCACGGGTGATCTGCCCTGCACAACTCTGATTCCATTCCAGTCTGGCTCAGCTCAGCGAATTTAGTAATTGGACATTTGAAAACGTAGCTAATGCAATTCAATGATATTGTTGTTTCCTGAACTGAGTGAACTCATTAACTGCATTTTAACTTCATTTTCAGAGTTAATTGAGTTGAAATGGAATGAAGGTCAACCCTGCTAACCATGGTCCTTCACTGTAAAGTCTAGACCTTTCCCATCAAAACTCCAAGCCCCCATCCTTGTCTACAGTGTCTTCAGAAAGTATTCATACCCCTTGACTTTTTCCACATTTTGTTGTGTTACTGCCTGAATTCAAAATGGATTAAATATATATTTTTCTCTCACCCAGCTAAACACAATACCCCATAATGAAAAGCGAAAACATGTTTTAAGAAATGTTTGCAAATTTATTGAAAATTAAATACAGAAATATCTCATTTACATAAGTATTCACACCCTTGAGTCAACTGTGAGTCTTTCTGGGTAAGTCTCTAAGAGCTTTCCACACCTGGATTGTGCAACATTTGCCCATTATTCTTTTCAATATTCTTCAAGCTCTATACCAGGCGGTGTCAGAGGAAGGCCCTAAAAATTGTCACAGCCACCCAAGTCATAGACTGTTGTCTCTGCTACCGCACAGTAAGCAGTCCCGGAGCGCCAAGTCTGGGGCCAAAAGGCTCCTTAACAGCTTCTACCCCTAAGCCATAATATTGCAGTTAACAGTTAATCAAATGGCTACCTGGACTATTTGCATTGACCCCTTATTTTATTCTGATTTATTCTTATTTTTTGCACTGACTGTCTTGCACAGGCTCGATATACACTCACTGGACTCTAACCACACACTCACACATACTACACTGACACTCCAAAACACACACACACACACACACACACACACACACACACACACACACACACACACACACACACACACACACACCACACACACACACACACACACACACACACACACACACATATATTCACATTCATTCACACATGCTGCTGTTACTCTCTGTTTATTATCTATGCATAGTCACTTTAACCTCTGATAGGCTCTGTGATTTCTTTAGCATTTTTTTCCGTATTGTTTACACCAATCCAGTCCGTTTCAGGACTGAGTAAACATAAAGGTCAAAGTCCAGTATGGGACGACATGGGAACTGAAAGAAGAAAATATCCACATAATGCGTGGAATATGCCATTTTTTTTGTTAGTCTTTCTGTAGAGAAAACATCCTAAGGGTATTTTTTGGTGAACGGAAAACAACATATTTTTCCCGTCGTCCTCTAAATTGTGGCCAAGAGACCTACAGTGTTTCAGTCGATGCAATTCAATGTCAGATACAGTCACTCTTTGAAAAGAGAGTGAATGTTTGTAATAGTACACAAGACAAAAGTTACATAAGGAAAATTAATTATGATAACATATTCTTGTGTGTAGACCCCATGAAAAATGCACATTTTTGAACACACATTTCCAAAACAATGAACAGTAAAAGCAGAGAAGCCATCGACGCATTCCCACGAGCTGACCTGGACAGGGTGACTGCAGTGCAACGGCTTTGCCGCAAGCTTACGAAAATGACCACAAGAATGTACTAGTCTCAACCCCTTAGCCTCCTAATGCAATGAATAGCATTACATAAGCTTTCCCTGATTGACCCATAGTACAGACCTGGGACGTTTTGTTTTTGATTATGGGTAGAAAGAAAGAAAGAAAGGAGTGGATACTGTACACAATGAAAGAAAGGAACCCCATTTCCCTGACAATGAAGCGCCATAAATAGCCAGCAGCACTTTGTATTGTCTGGGACCCTGACCTGATTCCAATCTTTAGCCGAAATAGCACTTCTCTCAGAGCCGCCATTGCTATAGCCCTTTGAAAGCCTATTCATGGTTTATTTAAACCTAGGAAATGACCATTATACTATGGGTCCTCCAGTTCAACACTCTAATAAAAAAAAAATGTTGTTTGTGTACCGTTTGACTGCCATTTTGCTTATTGAGTTTTGATTCAAATCCCCTTTGGTAAATATACATGAATGAATAGGTTTTTGTACTGTATTTAGGGGGCGATAAGAGGTTATCGTCTGGGGCCCTTGTTTCAAACACTGTGATTTATTGTTGGGTGTATTGTGAGGCATCCATCAGTCGGGTGGGTCTTCGCAGCTTGTATTGGCAGGGCAGGTCCTTCTCCTTCATTGTGATTCAAGTGCTCGGCTTTGTCCATTGGTTCCTTCCTGGCTGATATTAGCTGCTTTTCAACCACACTGGGTCGGGGGCAAGGCCATACATGGATGTGGGACCTTGAACGGTGATTAGGCCCAATATTAATGACCTCTTCTACATCCACACACAAACATGCCAGGAAGGACATTTTGCGAATGTTTGAGATAGCTAGAATGGAGACTGAGAAATATGCCTGCGGTTTGTCTTGAGTGTATGTGAGCCTGTTACATTTGACAGGAATCCTTGAGGAATTTCAGTCGAGGAGTTATAGGCTAGTTGAAACTGAAACACACTGTTGAGCGTCAAACAATGTGGAGTTCACAAGCAAAAGTCCTGGAGGTGATAGATCACAAAGTTAAAGCTTGTTTAATGAGATTGCAGACTGAGGTAAACAATATTATTCGGTTGCACTTGGTCAGAAGATATGGTTGAAGTGGAAGAACAGCCCATACTCTATTATCTACCATTTCTGTATCACATCATTGGCACTCATTTGCAATATAAGTAGCAAATTGGCCTTTATTGGGTATTGTTAGACATTTATTAGGTATTTATTCAGAGTTTTATTATTCTAACATTAGAAGTCATGGCAAATAATACCTAATAACGGGCCTAAACGAGCCAGACTGTTAAATAGCCATCACTAGCACATTAGAGGCTGCTGCTGCCTATTGAAATCACTGGCCACTTTAAGAAATGGAACACTAGTCACTTTAATCATGTTTACAGTCACTTTAATAATGTTTACATATCTTGCACTACTCATCTCATATGTATATACTGCATTCTATTCTATAATATTCTACTGTATCTTAGTCCGATGCCGCTCTGTCATTGCTTGTTTGCTTGTCCATATATGTATATTTTCTTAAATTCCATTCCTTACTAGTTTTGTGTGTATTAGGTATATGTTGTGAAATTGTTAGATATTACTTGTTAGATATTACTGCACTGTCAGAGCTAGAAGCACAAGCATTTCGCTAAACCCGCTATAACATCTGCTAAACACGTGTATGTGACAAATACAATTTGATATGATTTGATTAGATATCAATACATTTACATTTTAGTCATTTAGCAGACGCTCTTATCCAGAGCGACTTACAGTTAGTGAGTACATACATTTTCATTCTGGCCCCCCGTGGGAATCGAACCCACAAACCTGGCATTGCAAACGCCATGCTCTACCAACTGAGCTACACGGGGCCATGGTAAGGCTTGGCACAGAGAAGTAGAGTTTCTGAATCTCTTTATTCATCAAACCATCCATCTTGAGCTCCATTAAGTAGGTTGTCTCCTGTTGTCAGTAGATCAGTGGTGTGTCGCCCTCTAGTGGCTGGAGGACCACAGCACCCTTACAATCTGCTTCCATGGATCACAGTGCAGTGAGGGTCAACGAGGAAAAAAGGGACACGCTATGGGTTCATTGTGTTCCAACAGTTCCATTTTTGTTTATGATGTGGTCATGTGTAGCTGTTTCCCCGGTTACCAGAGAAACACGGTGAAGACAGTGGAAAAATAACAAGAAAAAAGCAAAAACAGCCAGTCAATGGCTAACATAAAATGTGACAGTTGAATAAGGCTCAGAGTTAGAGTTAGCGGTCTGATGCAGCAAACCCACAGTTATTGTACCAGTTCTTCCTACGCAGTTCAAAAAGACGTCCACCTTCATCAAGTCTCGTCAAGCATAGTTCGAACTCCATTACACTTTCAACACTGTTAGACTTCTTGGCTGAAGGGAGTTGCAAGCCAGCACTGGCATCACAGTGAGAGAAACAGCAGAAGGTTACATAAAAATGTGTGTAACTGTAGTTTAAAAAAAACAACATTGGAGTCTACGGGAGAGGAGGAAACCATCTCCTCCGACAGCCCCAGCAACATCCTCACGTCTAAAAGACCAGTAAAAGTACAGACCCGCAGTACACCAGTCTCCCATCCTCTATGCTGTTGACTTTCGTCTAGTCTAACATTTGATATCCACCATAATCTCAGGTGCACTTCCAACTGTAGGTGTTCCCAAAAATCTGCCAGTGACGCCTCCAAACCTGTGGTGGCGCTGTGGATTGCAGGCATTCAGCTTCCACTACAGGAAGTAAGTGAAAGGGCATCTAGCGAGTGGACCGTAGGTCAGCAATGCGTTGGCGTAGATGGGCCATGAACTCAAACATGGTGGCAGCCAGACTCTGGTGGATAAGGTAGCGGGGCAGTCAACCCTTGAGGTCTGTGTTGAGCACCCAGATAAAGGTACAAAACGAGGGGTTACTGCTGGACTTCAAGACCACAAACCCTCCTGGGACCATTCTCACCTCGTGACATAGCGACTGTGCGGAGGCTTGGCGTCATGGTCAGTTGCCATGCCAGCAGAGATGTAGCAGTCTTGTTTGCGTTCACCCGCCACACATTCACAAAGATACACAAAAATTCACAAAAATACAGTGAACGTTGATAAATAAGGCAAATTAATAGTGCCTAGTTATGTGATCCCCTATCCTAAAGTGTAACCTATAGTTCAATCCTGTTCTGTGCCACTGCTTTGAAAGTCAATTAGAAGTATATTGTAAATGAAGCATTGTTCATTTACATTAAAAGGATAAATTAGCCACATTACTCTTTGGATGTTTTTCTTTTCCTTTCTCCCTGACAAGTAGCATTCATTTGGTTTTACTAGATAGAGAGAGGGGCGATCGCCCTGAGAATCGTGCATGCCGTCCACAACAACAACAGCCAAGGGTGAAGTGAACACATGGCAGCCCTAATACAGGCCCCTATATTCATGACCTGACTGAGCTCCCCTTTACCTTTGTCTCCACTGTTCTCCAGGGTTCTCAGGCCCTTTTCAAGCCTGTTTGGAGCTGTGTTGTTTTGAGGGGCTAAGAGAGAGGTCTGGAGTTTTTGAAGGAGAATGAATTCTATTATTGTTCCGTTGGCTTGAGATGACGAGTGACAGACGGCGTGCCAGGCAGGCTAGCCCCCAGGTGGACACACCTATCTACTTTATTTTTCCCCATTTATCAGAGGTTCCCATTTTTCAGTATAGTAGTCCCAATTCGGAAAACAGACAGAGCTAAGCCGTTATCCTCACCCTCTCATTCCGATTCATGGACCTTCCATTCTTCCATTGTCCCTTTCAGAATCCTTCAATCCTAAAGACCTGTTGACAAGGCCCGGCGCATCATGAATACCCAATAAAAAGCCCAATCGCTCCATGGTAAATTGAACCTGAAGAAAGGTGCCCAGAAAATAGTTATGCTTTCCCCAGAGTTCTTTAGCATGGAAACCATCTGTGCACTCCAGCCCCTCCAGCAACTCCTTTGCTCCCAGCGTGAATGGGATAATTGAGTCTTAGATAGAGTCCTTTGAATAGATATCATGGGGCCCTGATTTGTATTCTTTAGAAGCCGAGTGGCTCCTCGTTTCACACCACATCTGCCACCTCCACCACCTCCTCCTATTGATCCCTATTCATCACACCCAATCATTTACCACACTCAATTAACCCTTAATAATCCCCACATAGAAAGCACTGCGGCTCCATCACGCACACCCACAACCCCACCCACCATGGAAAAGTGGCGACAAATGAGACTTTAGTGACTGTTTTCTTTAGAAAGGGGAGGGGACACAAATAGAGATTGATGGCACTCTCATGCCACCGGGTCCTCCCCCAACAACCACACTCAGGTCCTCATGAGAAGGGAGGCTGGGCATTGAAAGGGACGGCCCCGTGCCATGGCAGCAGCAGCTGTTGATAATCTGTCGAGAGGCTGCTGGCAGCCTGGCGTGCTTCTTGCTCTATTTGCGGCCATTGTTCCGCCAATGAGCACGGGCTATTCAGTCTAGCGTTACAAGCACAACAATTGGCTGCAATTACAATGGGGGCCCCTAAGGCCCAAACAGCATTAAAAGGGGACCATAAGAAACTTGCAGAAGGGACTAGATGCCAATGGTGTGGCATTGTTGTATCGACTGATGTTCAGGGCTCTCTTTATAATCCCCATTATGATTGCCATGGCCATCATCATTGCCCGAGTGAAAATTGAATTGAAATCCCTTTGAATAAGGCACGGTGTGGACCTGCTAATATGCTACTAATATCCCTGCAGTCAGAAGCTATTTTATCACCAGCGAACAACAACAACACCAAGTATTCATTCAACCCACGTGTTTCAACTTTGCTGTATCAGGGAGGGCGTTCTTTATATCTGTGGTTGTATGGCCAGCTATTGTACTCTGAATCCTTGAAACCTGTGTCCTTGGAAGTGTAGATGTCAGTGGGTTTCCGCTGCCAAGTTGAATATACTTTGGCTTGTCTCCTGGTTACGAACGTAATTTTTCACAATAAATGCTAAAACCGAATATTATGTACATACATTGTAGTCATTTTGCATAAGTCTGTTTATTAAAAAGTAAAATATCAGCACTTTGATGTCGCAACATTAAACGCAAAACGTTCCTTAGCGTTACACAACAGAGCTGCTGACGATAGTGGAAAGCGAAACTGGTGAACAGTACAACATTTGAATCAGTTTCAATTCATGTTTTTTCACACAAAAAATGTATACATGCCGGTTTGGCTCATCGCACTCTCTAGCGACTCCTTGTGGCGGGCCTGGCACCTGCAGGCTGACCATCGGTCATCAGTTGACCCGTGTTTCCTGATGACACATTTGGTGCGGCTGGCTTCCGGGTTAAGCGGGCGGGCGGGTGTTAAGAAGCGCGGTTTGGGTGGTTCATGTTTCGGAGGACGCATTTTTTATTCAACTTTATTTAACTAGGCAATCGTCAGTTAGAACAAATTCTTATTCACAATGACAGCCTACTTGTAAAGCCCCCCCAGCCAAACCCTCCCCCAACCCGGACGACGCTGGGCAAATTGTGCGCCGCCCTATGGGACTCCCGATCACGGCCGGTTGTGATACAGCCCGGGATCGTACCCGGGTCTGTAGTGACACTTCTAGCACTGCAATGCAGTGCCTTAGACGCGCTGCGCCACTCGGAGGCCCTTGACTCGACCTTCGCCTCCCGAGCCCGTTGGGGAGTTGCAGCGATGAGACAAGTTCGAAATTGGGGAGAAATGCCACTTCACTCACTAACACAGGAATTATTAGTGTAGCCCATTATGATCCAACCACTTGAAGGTCCACTTTGTTAGGGACTGTTTTCCTGCCATGTTTTTGACTAGAGATCTGTGATGCCTTGGAATCTTTGCCTATTAAGCACTACCCCTTTGACCGGGGGAGTATTCTAATAGGGGGGTGACAATAGACAGGCAAATATGGCACAATGAAAACATTGAAAGCTTTTTAAGAAGCCCACCCCTAACTCACTCATCTGTCACTTCTCTCCGTTTCTGTCCCCCTTTTTTCCCCCTCTCCATCTCCATTGCAGCACTTTCCATTCCATAGTGATATCCAATAAAATGATGCATAGGCTTCTAACAGAGAACTAGGCAAAAAGAAAGAAATGGAGGACTGCTTCAGACCTGGGTCCAAATAGTATTTATCTATTTCAAATGCTTTAGCTGTGCCTGATTGAGCTTGCCAAAATGGAACCAATGGAAATAAGTCCCAAAATGTGGTAAACCCTCCCATTTGTTCACTCAGACATTTGAAGGATATCGAATACTATTTGAACCCAGGTCTAGGCTGCTTTGAAAGGCGTTATGCATCGTTTTTCATATACGGTTCACATACACATCCAGATATTCTGTCCCATAAACCCTTATGGTATAGTCTTCCTTTAACAGCGTGTGATGGCCTCCAAAATGGTTTAATTAGTGTTTCATTGTGTCTCCATTGAATTACACAATACTTTGTTTGTTTACCGTCAACATCAAACGGACAATTCCTTTGCAATGTCTCAGTCTACACTCATCCTCTTTTCAACCGATGAAACTCATTCCAGACCAAAACATCAGGGGAGTTTATTTCAAAACACAGTTTGCCACCAGGAAGTGAGTAACTCAGTAAATGGCCCTGCTGTCATCGTTGGGTCCTTATTTAGGGTTGGTGGCCGAGAGAGTGCCCGAGGGGAAATCTCAGCCTTGTACCTCTCCTACTTTAAATAGTGCCATGGCAACCGTCATTCAATATGGGTTCCGCAGCTCAGTTTGTCAGCTCAGCGCCCTCTTATGTATCGAATCGGCCCCAGCGATGTTTTGACATTAAAGGGTGACATAGTTTTCCTCTCGCTTAATGAGCTGCCTCATTCTTATTTTAAGACGCTGAGCTAACAGCTTGTTCCCCCTACAAAGTCTGCCCTTGGTTGGGCTTTCTCCCACTTGGACGAGCCGTTTGTGGTTTCAACGCTTTTTCTTGTGTGTGCCCTTCAACAAATTCTCCCTCTGTTTTTTACACGCCCTGTGTTATGGGAGCACAAACAAGGCAGTTCGAAATTTTAATTACAGTTTTTGATTGTCTCGCGTCTTTATGGTCAGTTGTGAACAATTATGGCTACAAGAAGCATCCTATAAAAATACTTATAGACCTTTAATGCACTGTGTTAAATGCCTTTCCCAGGGAGGCTGACAGGCATCATTACAAGCCCGGGGTGACATCGTCCTCCATTTTAAGATGATATATCATGCAGGCAAATGTTGTATGGATCGTGAAAAGCCTGGATGGATGTCAAGACTAGGAGGAGGATTCAACTTTCCTTTGAGGCAGATTCAGTTGGTAGCGGCATGTAAGCCTGGGATTTAAAACATAACTACGGGTTTGTTTGACAGCATAATGGGTGCCATCTTAATGAGTCTCCATGGTCTGTCATGCCAGGTGATTACCAGCATAAATGCACTCCGATAAAAACCTACGTTGATATACGTACATATGACATACAAATATGTATGTTGATGAGTGACAGCTGACTATATAACCAGCATGTGCTTTGTGTGCAAGGCGTGATGTGAATGTAGTTATAAAGGGTCTTTTGGTTAGCAGCCCTGATTACACATTGGGCTTGATGTGGACAATCTTTTTTGAGGTTGCTCGAAACACAACACTGACTATAATGAATATCTATTCTAATGGCTTTTGGAGTCATCTGCTTTACATTACTGTATATCCTGTATCTCCTGTACACTCAAGTGCACTTGGATGGTCCGCCGCAATATTCCCACGTTGCATGCACACAAGTTTACGAGGTTGGCCTTGAAAAGTGCAGGAGTAAGAGGAAAAGAAGAGGGAAAATGAGGGAGTGAGAAAGGAAGAGAGGAGACTCCCTAGTCCCTACGCTCTTTTGTTCATAAAACCAAACAGTAATGGGAGTGGTACCCTTCCCCACCCCAACAAGTTCATAAAGGCGATAGATAGAAATAGACATAGACAAGCATGTCTGTTCACACAGACATAAAAATCATATATTTCTATCTGAACGTTTTTGTTCTGCCGAACGTGGCCCAGATAGTTTGGTCTATGCGGGGTGAACAGAGGCGAGTTTTGATGGTGATGAAAGGAGAGTCCAGGAGACGTACATTACATTACAGTACAGTCCGGGGTCATGTTGAAAGAGGTGTATTGTGAGGTCACATTCCTTCTTTGGGTTCGGGAGTGCTGGCCTAGTCGGTAGCTGCACGACAGAATTACCTCGATGAATCCCGCCCATTGTGACTGGCTGCCAGCAATGAGTACAGGGGAAGGGAATGGTCCCCTCGTCCCTTATCTGTAAAGGACCAATAGGACCCGGAGTAGCCCAGACATGGGCTGTCTTAAATTTAGAATAACTTTATTTTCCCACAGGAACCTCATTTGTGGTGTAAGGTACATACAACCACATTCAAATCACATAACAGCACATTACCTTCACATTAGGTTACATTAGGTTTATTTGTCATGGACAATGCACATTGATCAATATTTTTGTAAACGTGCCAGATTAGCCAGCCAGTGAATTTCCATCTGTATTCATATACATAGTCATATACTCATATACATAGTCATATACTGCCAAAAGTATGTGGACACCATGCTCGTCGAACATCTCATTCCAAAATCATGTTTCATGAATATGGAGTTGGTCGCCCCTTTGCTCCACTCTTCTCTGAAGGCTTTCCACTAGATGTGTTGGAACATTGCCGCGGGGACTTGCTTCCATTCAGCCACAAGAGCATTTAGTAGTGAGGTGTCGGGGACCTGAATTTGGGTGATTAGGCCTGGTTCGCAGTCGGCGTTCCAGTTCATCCCAAAGGGTTGTTCGATGGGGTTAAGGTCAGGGGCTCTATGCAGGCCAGTCAAGTTCTTCAGCACAAATCGGACAGTCCCATTCTGTGAGTTTGTGTACCCTAAATACCGACTTTGCGGCTGAGCCGTTGTTGCTCCTAGACATTTTCCACTTCACAATAACAGCACTTACATTTGAGCCCAGGGTCAAGCTCTAGCAGGGTCAGGAAATGTGACGAACTGACTTGGTTGAAAGGTGGCATCCTATGACGGTGCCATGTTAAAAGTCAACTGAGCTCTTCAGTTAAGGCTATTCTACTGCCAATGTTTTGTATATGGAGATTGCATGGCTGTGTGTTTGCTTTTTATACACCTGTCAGCATACGGTGTGTGGCTGAAATAGCCACATCTACTAATTGTATAATATAGTGTGTGCATTGTATAGGTATATACAGTGAGGGAAAAAACGTATTTGATCACACTGCTGATTTTGTACGTTTGCCCACTGACAAAGACATAATCAGTTCTATAATTTTAATGTAGGTTTATTGAACAGTAAGAGACAGAATAACAATCAAAAAAAATCCAGATAAACGCATGTCAAAAATGTTATAATTTTGATTTGCATTTTAATGAGGGAAATAAGTATTTGACCCCTCTGCAAAAACATGACTTTAGTACTTGGTGGCAAAAAACCCCTTGTTGGCAATCACAGAGGTCAGACATTTCTTGTAGTTGGCCACAGGTGTGGTGGTCTCAGGAGGGATTTTGTTCCACTCCTCCTTTGCAGATGTTCTTCCAAGTCATTTAGGTTTCGAGGCTGATGTTTGTCAACTCGAACCTTCAGCTCCCTCGCCAGATTTTCTATGGGAGTAAGGTCTGGAAACTAGATAGGCCACTCCAGGCACCTTATGTGGCTTATTTTTTGAGCCCCTCCTTTGTTGCCCTTTGGCCGTGTTTTTGGGTCATTGTCATGCTTGGATAATACCCCATCCACGACCCATTTTCAATGCACTGGCTGAGGGAATAGAGGTTCTCACCCAAGATTTTTTTGACGATTTACATTGGCCACGTCCACTAGTTCCCTTTGATGCGGTGGAAGTTGTCTTGTCCTTAGGTTAAAAAAAGAAGAAAAAAAAAAAAACCCCCCCACCCCCACCCCCCCGAAGCATCATGGTTCACACCTCCATGTTAGCCGGTGGGGATGGTGTTCTTGGTGATCACATAGGCAGCATCCGTCCGCCTCCAAACAACGGCGAGTTGGAGATGATGCAAGAGAGTCCATTTTGGTCCATCATCTGCACCACAAACACTTTCACCCGTCCTCCTCTGAATCATTCAGATGTTCATTGGCAAACTTCCGACGGGCCTGTATATGTGCTTTCTTTGAGGCAGGGGGGACCTCTTGCGGGCGCTGCAGGATTTCAGTCCTTCACGGCGTAGTGTGTTACCAATTGTTTTCTTGGTGACTATGGTCCCAGCCTGCCTTGAGATCATTGACAGGGGGAAAAAAAGATCCTCCCCGTGTAGTTCTGGGCTGATTTCTCACCGTTCTCATGATCATTGCAACTCCACGCGGGTGAGATCTTGCATGGGAGGCCCCAGGCCAAGGGGAGATTGACAGTGAGGGGGGAGGGGGGGTTTGGTGTTTCTTCCATTTGCGAATAATAGCACCAACTGTTGTCACCCTTCTCACCAAGCTGCTTGGCCAGTGGTCTTGTAGCCCATTCCAGCCTTGTGTAGGTCTACAATCTTGTCCGCTGACATCCTTGGAGAGCTCTTGGACTTGGCCATGGTTGGAGAGTTTGGATCGGATTGATTGATTGCTTCTGTGGTAGCAGGTGTCTTTTATACAGGTAACAAGGCTGAGATTAGGAGCACTCCCTTTAAGAGTGTGCTCCTAATCTCAGCTCGTTAACCTGTATAAAAGACACCTGGGAGCCAGAAATCTTTTGGGGTCTGTTTGAGAGGGGGTTTCAAATACTTATTTCCCTCATAAAAATTCAAATCAATTTATAATAACATTTTATAGCGTTTTTCTGGATTTTTTTTTGTATGTTATTCTGTCTCTCACTGTTCAAAATAACCTACCATTAAAAATGGAATAGACTGATCATTAATTTGTCAGTGGGCAAACATACTAAAAACTCATGCAGGGGCATCAACGACTTTTTTTCCCTCACTGTACAAACAGATTAACAAAATCACATATCAGGGTATTATCTTACACACACAAGCTAAAATTAGAGCGTATTTACTGTGCCCATCAGCCCAATAACAGTAGCGTTCTAACAGTGCATTCAGAACTGGAGAGTGGGTTTGGGAGGTGGCGACAGTAGCTCAGGGAGGTTGGTGAATTAGACATCCCTGAGGTAACCATAGTTTAACAATAACTGGTACTGGGAGAGACCCTCTCGTTATGTTGTCACTAAAGTTGACAAGTTGAAGCAATTTATTCCCACATTCACTTATTTCGTCCATATTGTCTCTGCAGAAATATTCCGAATTGGAGTATTATCAACAACTGGGTGTTGGCTCTCGAAATGCTGCAAGCTTTGTGGAGAAAAATTAAGAAATGGAACTATGCTGAAATTGACATTTGACTTGGATATTTTCCCCCTTTCGTGTCTGAAATACTTATAAAAAAACTCATGAAGAGAAAATAAGTATGTGGACCCATCCATCAACAAGGGCAGCAAAATGTTTTGCCTCGTGAGGATATGGACGCGTGGCACATTGGTTGGAAACTGTATGCAAGGTGGTAATACAAGAGGAAAATGTTCTGCCTGGGAGAATTCAATGTAAAAGACATTACATTGCCAGGTCCAGGGAAAGAAAGTGAATTCCCAATATAAATATATAATTTCAGATGGAGGACCCGCAAGGGAATTGAATTAACCGGCACATATAATCAAAGTCACTTTGAATGTTATGATAACATATGCCACCCAATTTTTATGGTGCTATGCAGGAAACCTGTCATAAGCCTTTTTGTGGGGATGGCCTATTATTATTATTATTGGATTCGATTTTCCCACTGGGGTATGACAATGTATGTCCTCACTACTGTGAGTTCGCTCTGGATAAGG